>JAAXYX010002909.1:0-15898 GCA_036851915.1 Ptenothrix huangshanensis | reverse complement strand
TGGAAATATGGAAACCATACCAATTTTAGTACGATATGTTCCATACAATGGGTGGCATGAGCATGTTGGACAGAATGCAAAATGGAAACAATTAGTAAACCGTGTCATCGGAAATAAATGTACTAACTACAGTAAGTCATCACAACTCGTTCATGATCATATATTTCCCCTTGATTCTAGAATCATTCTAAACCCAGAATGTGACACCACTACCAGACGTAATTATTACACAAATTGACTAATTCGGCAAAATGCTAGTTCCTTAATTGCCGCTTTCGTCACTGTGTAATTACAGAAAAAGCAAACCCGTACAATAAAAGTATGCATGTTAAACTATATTTTACTATAACCAAATTCGTGGGTATACGTATTTTGATGTCGCACAGTATTATGCATGATGAAGGTGATTATTATGCGAAAATTCAAAATCAAACGTAGCATGCCCGTGGATGCTACAATTTTAATCCGAAGACACTGAGAAAAATAATAACAACAGAAGATTGAAATTTTAAGTAGAAAAACACGCGTATTTACAGAAAGGTCTATTTAAAGATTCCATGAGTGTGCATTTGTTTCGCATGCAGAAACAAAGTTGCATTACAGCATGTATAGCCTTCATATGCAATTTATGTATTACTTCTACGTTTCACCGTATTGGTTATTGGGGAAATAATCATGAGTTATCGTGGGTGAAGAGTTGAAGAGGCAAAAGTCCAAATCTGACAAAAAGCAACTTTATGTACTCATATCCAATGCACACTAAATCAACTTAAAACTTTCTTAAACAGGTTCACAGATTTTGGCACCACTAAATTTGACTAACCTATTTAAAGGCGTTTTTAGTAAAATTGGATTTACTCACTCTTTGATTTAGTTTGTATTGGATATGTGCATGTTTGCTTCTTGTCAGATTCGGAAATGCACACTTCTGCCTCTTCACTCACTATATGCCAAATTGTTCACAGCTTGCTACTGCTTCTTTTGCATTTTTTTCCAATTCCGATGTTAAGGACTTCTCATTGGTGTGAAGAATTCATACCGCAGAGAGAAATTCTTTTACCGAGAAAAATCTAGAAAAGCAACTAAACCTTCGTTTAAATTTGCATGACGAAAAAGAATTTCTGGCTAGTGAAGACGATAATGAAGGCAGTAGTGAAAATGAAGATGATGCACGAAACTAATAATGTCCAAAATCTTATTTTTGGAAATTTAATAACATTATAATAATTGCCAACATTATTACAGCACGATGGGGTTTTCACACAAGCGTAATGGAAGAGCGAAAAAAATTACAATTTCGGTCGCCTTAACTATTGTCTATTTATTGAAGCTACTTACAGGTCTAGATTTAGATATAGAACATAATTCCCTATGCATTACATACATACTCTATGTATGCATCCCCGTAGCCGTGCATGAAAACATACGAGTGGATTATTAAAGTTTTTAAAGTATGAATAAACAACTCGATGTTTTTATTAGTACAGGTTTTATCAATAAAATGTAAAGCAGGTTAATTAGTTTTCAAAATGGGCAGTCATATTCAAGGTTGATAGATATTGGGGATGAAAAATCATCCTAAGATAAACAGCTTATGTATAAGAATAAGCAAACATGGATGGGAAAGTTGAATTTATGCTTATTGAATTATGGAAAACTTATTACGAATTATAATCTGGGTAATCCGCATAGTAAGGCACACGATGAGATTAAATTCTCAGGATGAATCATTCAGCTTATTCTTCTACAGTATACCCACAGACCTACACCAACCTAAATGATTATTTGAGCTCGCTTGATAATGCTTTACATACATAGGAAAGTTCCTCAGAGAATGCATTCTAATCCTAATTCAAAGTTGCTTCCATTCCTTTCAATTCAGTCGTTTCTATTATCCCACAGAATTAGCCGGGAGAAGATAGGGCAACGCGACGCTATTTTCGAGGTTAATCAGGAATCGAAGAATCACGAATCATTTTGTGTATCGTGTCGTGTACTACGCTGTAACACGTGTACGTACTTACCTACCTAGATTATGATTTACATCTAATATTCGGTTGGGTGTTGTGTGATGCATATTATACAACCATTCAACATGCCATCTGCGAAGATAATCTTGAGATACTCCGTTGATGACAAAGACGCTATGAAGATGCACTCCTAATGATAAGAACTGAATAGCCAAGGAATTATTCTTCCATTTTGCACGATAGATTTTAGATATCGTCTTTGAAACAGACAAATAAATATGGGTATGATTTCCCAACATCGCACCTCATTTTATACCAGACTAGAGTTGGGAGGAAAATCTTCAGTGGTATTCTTGCAAGAGCCTTGTGCGAGTGAGATGTGCTTCGAGCCAGCTAATCAATACGCTGCTTGCTTACTCTTTCACCTAATTTATTTTTACGACCGCCAATAAAAATATTAAGACATTAAAAGTTAGTACCTATGCAATTAGAATTATGTATATACTCACGTTATTTGCCTGCACGTGAATTTAATTGATTCTTTAATTTGTGTAGTAGGGAATGTAAGCTTAGCAACCTGTTTAGTTTACACTATTGTAAGAATGTTGCTACATTTGCATACACAAGTTATACTTACATTATCTCACTTTTACAGATTATATATGTACATATAGATTAATAGTTATTGAAGATAATTGGATGTACAGAATCTTGTGAGAGATTTAAAGACTGATTGGTTGTCCATTAAATAATTAGAAACAATCAAACACACAATTAAGGTTTTGTAATTTCAATTGTTAATAAACAATTGTGTTTCAAGATTACAACTGTATTTCCATGTCGATGTTTCTTCGCCTGAAGGATTTATGATATATTAAATGCAAGTACGCATTTCTTGTAACAGTACAAGAATCAAAATAGAAGGGAAGGTGGGAGGTGGTTGATCTTAAAACTTGGGCTGACAAAAAGTTTGCCAAACAATTAGAGATCCGATTGCAGTGCAGAACAGACAGTACAGTACAATAGTATACAATGAGCATGGCAAATAGCAAAAGTCATTTTCGTTTCCTTATCTTCACGTGTTGTCGCGTCGCCTGTAGCCTTCAACATTAAATAAAGCATTGCTTCAGTTCAGCGTTCAACCTGAGACTTGTAGACTAGTGTCTGGCTTAGCAAAGTCTATATACCTAATAACTTGACATGAAAAACCATGCTCAACAATAAATTGTAATTTGTGAGGAAGATAAACGAATTCGTTGCTGCTGACTCGTCAGCGGTGATATGTATTTAGGTAACGGAATCCTAGATGCATGTCAATTCTATTCTCTTTCATACTTCCTCACAAAGAGCTTATAGTGTGCCAAATGAAACAATAAATAGGCATTTCTTTTTCATTTAATCTGTAATCCGGCTCAATCCTAATAAAATACAAATTATGCTCTTCCCTCAGGCCTTGTAGGATGAGCTTTATGAGTTTTTTCTGAATTTCCATAGCTAAGCTCTGATATGGATTGTCTATGCTCATCGCCAGACTGCGACTGGTGTGATTCTAAATAGGAAATCAATCTTTCCACATCCACCTCGACAAAATTGTACTCGGCTGTTTGGTGAACGTACGTTACACGCATCAGAGTTCACCTAGAGATGAAAATATGATAACGATAAACCTATTAACTGCATATCAGTACAATGAGAGTGTTAATTTTATATTATAACAGCTTTCTATTTTATGTCGATAAATATAATAAGACTCAACACACCTTGCGTCAGTTAAGAATTATGCTGACAAAATACAATCCCATCCCATCCTAAGTCAAGCCAAGCTCAACCAAGTGAAGTATAGTAGAGTACCCTAACCTAACTATCTGTATGGACGAGGAGCTCGTGTGATACATATTATGTATGTGGTTAGTATGAATACGTAGCTACAAATATGTAGTTGAAGTGTGTTGTAGTGGTGTTTCCTTCCTCTGGGCTGTGTTCCATTTAAACTTTTTTGCAGCCAATATTTCGTTTCTATTGTCATCCATATGTTCAGTGGATGTATCATATGCGTACATAGTACTTCAGTGTGATATCTTCTCATCAACACATCAACAGTATGAGCCATTTAATTCGTACGTGACTGAAAAGTCTAGCCAGTCTGTGGGAATGCGAATGTCGACTTGACGATTAAAGTATATGTTAGTGGTCACATGGATCCGGTCTATTCCGCAAATCTAAGAATCCTTCGAGCCCTGGACTATATCGGACGTTAGTCCTTCATTGTGTATTAGGTGTTCAATGGTTAAAAAGTAGAAACGTATCTACTAATTACTAATAACAAATCATTTGATAAGAAACAACCTTGCCTTCTGTTTGCTCTACGCAGTATTCACGAGAGATTATTATTATTATTATAATCACTAGGATTAAGAAATAGAGGTCAAAGGTGAGATTAATTTTTTAAAGAAGTACAAAATCTCAGTATATGTACTTATTCTCACTAGTAACTTGCATTAGTCAGTACTACTAGCTTTGATGTAGTGTACGAAGGTATATGCGTCACGAATCGAAGCAGCATAGTAAATTGCTATACCTATACATGCTATCTTGAGGGTTATTAACTCCAAGCCCATGCCTGGCACATCAAGATATAAATAGGCAGGTATAAGTAATTTTCACTATCGAAAACTCAATCTGTTTTCAATTTTAAGTTGTCAGAATATGTTTTCTTTTTTTGCATGTTCGGTAGCTGCTGTCTGATTTTCCTCTAAGTGATATCATGATTTATCTACAAAAAAATTGTGGATCATTTCTGAAATCAATAACCTGTTCCGGACGGCAGACGCATATTGGCGTCCATGTAATTGCCATAAGGCACCATGTTATTTTTTCTTATATGAGCCGTCCCGAACAGGTATAACACACACTTCGTTTGCTAGTTCCTATTATGGTGTTATGGAATCAGGATTTGGAACATATTTTAACCCAACCCTTTGCCCCCAGGGATTAAAGTAGTTTCAGCAACCGCAAAATACATTGAAATTTAAAATTATATATTATAATATTGTTAATGTAGTCAAAATTCAGCAGATTTAATTTTGCATTTCATGTTTCGCATTCAGCATACAATTGTGCATGAGCGGCACAGTTACCGTGCAAGCCAGTAGTAGAAAATTCAAAGATTCATTTTCATGCTAAAAAGTTTTTGCTGAGGTTAGCACATAAAGTAGACCAATCAGCCCTTCTGGGAGCTTACAAACATTAGCATTTTATGGTTAACATTGGGGTATTCGGAAATGTGAAATTCATACCCTTGCATGAATTGTAGGTGAAGAAAAATCACTCATGCAAAATTGTCCCCTACGATATATACCTACTCAAACCAAACTTTTTTTATTTCAAAAACTTCAACTTTTCTATAACTTTAAAAGATAATTGGAAACAAATGCATAAAGCTGGCTGTAAAAACATTTTGAACCCAGCCTATAATCTGGCATTATACCAGCGCATGGGATGATTACAGTGTTCTACTCATGTAATCAGTATAAATTTAATTGGAATTTTCTACTAAATTAACTGTATTTTGATTTGATTAATTTATACGTATCCGGTCGGACTCGAAGTAATTATTTATTGAAAAAAAAGACTAGCAATTTCTGTCCGCACCAGACCTGACCATTGAGATCACTAAATGTGTAATTATGTACGTCAGTCTATACATACACACACGTTAGTCTTGAATCATTTAGATACATCTCTTATGTGAGGTCCTATATAGCCTGAAGTCTGTTTGCAGGAGAAAAAAGTGTGGCTGCATCAGTGCTAGTGTAAAAAGAGCCCAGCACAGAGAGGTAAATGAAGACACTTCAGGTAAACCGTGACGGTTTTCATTGTCAAATGTGCTGGCATGATGTTGATGTTGATATTACTGGTTCTGATTATATACCTATATGCATACGTGAAACTGTCCAATGAGTTCAATTTGCAATAATATTTGCATCTGTGGAATGCTACGGTGTCATGCAGGTTTTCACTCTACCCCTTGTGAGCACAAGATACACTCAAAAATACAAAACTCTAAATACCGTAAAACTTATGATGTACCATGGGGAATCGTTAACCAAATCAGCCGTTCTTTGTTTGGATCAGTCTTTAAAAACTTGCATGGAGAAAACTCCGAGAATTATTGGAGTTAGGGGATTACCAGAAACATGGGTGTATCTGTCATACAGTTTTACGGTACGCGGTATTATCGGAAAATGTCATGTTTGTTGCATATTGAATTGAAGGGACATAAAATCATTGTTTTTCTCTTCCCTCGGCTTTACTTTATTGCATATACTTGTGCATTATATTTTATTATCGTTCTGCCTCTGCTGATTGTACGTAGGACCTGTTTGTAGAAAATACCTACCTTGCCTTATTCATGTTCAAAGTATCAGTAGATCATGCTATATTAAAGGCCTCTGCTGGTTTCTATAATGGTTCTGACGATAAGTACGTCCCCATTTACACTTTCTACTGATGCAGCCGCCTATACGGATCACAATCTGTAGATGGATCTTATACGCTAGGATAAATATTCTCTGAAATTTGAATGAGTATCGTGTCCTAGTGGTGTATAATGTTGCGTAGTGTGGTGGGTGGTTTGGGTTTGGGTTTGTATTACCTATATATATATCTCTGACTTCGTAGGTACTAGTTCATGCACTCGTATCTACAATTGTTTCTATCTCCCTCCACTATAGTCGTCTACCGCAGCAAATAAATAAAACATACAAACTCCCAAACCTATATCTAATACTGATATAACCCTGGTCACGGTAGGATATTAAAATTAAAATGCTTTTTACACGATTACACATGGTTATCGGTGTTCTTCAATAGGAAAGTATGAACAACCCAACTTCCTCTTGAATGAGTAATAACTTCAGGAACACATGGACTAACAGGAGACAGGAACTGTAATTTCATATCGTACCTTTTACCTACCTTTAATAGGAGGGTCTGTTCACTGTTCACTCGGTATTGCTGTACGTGTAGTCACCTGCGGAAAATAAAAAAAACACCGAGCGGACACTGTACAACTGTAGACGTAGACCTAATTCATATTTTTTGTATTGAAACCAACGTGGACGAATTTAATCCTCTCTGAGCTTTTCTGGGTTGTGCTGTGCTCCACTGCAAGTAAAACATGCGTGGCTTGAAAAACATTAATTATCTACAATTCAGGCACGTTGTTTCAACTGTACCTTAAACTGTTAGCATTCGGCATTATATTTTGTGTTGAAATCATTTTTTCTGGCCACATCCTCACATCATTGTTTATTCCTACCTTCTTCTTCTTAAGCGTTTGGAAATTTGAACTTTTGATTTGATTGTCACCAAAGAATTCCAGCATTGCATTGGTGACGGTGTTCATTTCTACTGCGAGACAGCACAGCACAAGACAAGGGAAGATTGATTTCTACTTTGGGACCGTCAGAACAACACGCTTGGATTGCTCGTTGTTTGTAAGTAACTGTTTTGATATTCAAGGTTTGCTTACAAACCGGGTGGGCTTGTGGATATTATACATATCTATGTGTAATTTATAAAGAATGTGCATACAAGCTGCATTACTGCACTCACTATTTATTACCCATGTACTATTTACTATTTAGTTGGGCTAGTTCTTGTGGTATAGACTGCGACAGCAGCATCGGCATCGACAGCAGAGCAGCTGCATGATAAAGATGAGTGAAATATAGTGAATAGTTGTGTTTTGATAGAGAGACTTGTCTGTCCCTTGTCGTTGTCGTCTCATCCATCCAAGATCTTCTTCGGAACATTCTGACTGACTGAAGTATGGTGTGGTATGGTATAGTGATATAGTGTAATGTCTTAGCTTCTCTTATAGTTAGTATTAGGATCCGAATCCAAAAGCCAAAGAGAACTGTACAATGGTAATGGTACTACATCAAAATGATGCATTAATCAGCAGGTATTGTTTTTTTTGTACTTATTCCTCGAATTCTTTGGGAGGTTGGTAGGTATACGACGTCAAATTAGATAAGGTGGAAATGTTTGACATATTAGCATGATGCATGTACAGTTGGCCTGCTAGTGTTGGATACGTTCAGGTTCGAAAGCATTGTACGTTTACTTTTTATTCCCTTGATAGTTTGATACTTGATGCGAACCAAAGCAAAGCAAAGGTAAGTAATAGCATGTAATAGTACTTGAAAAAGTCAAGGTATTTGATATAGAAACTGCAACCTGCAACTAGCCGAGCCAACCTGGCTAGAGTATGGGGATGAAGTAAGTGCTCAATCCACGATTCTCCTCATTGTCAGAGTACTCTGCTCCGTGTTTACGACTGAAATTCAGTACTGACAGGAAAAGCCAAAGCACCTCTCGTCTCGTCTCATCTCTCGTCTCTTATTACTCTGTACGCTCTCGTGTTGCTTTTCAAAGTTGCAACTGCAACAGCAACCTTTCGCATTCAGTAGATTGCTGGTGGCAGAAAGGAAGGGAGAGAGAATTACTGAATTAGAGAAACATACCGTCACCGTCTCTCTGAGGAAATTCAGCTTCAGGATCAGGATCAGTCAGTGTTGTCTGGCTTTAGTGTGTCTGCCAGGCCTCACTGCATGCATGCCTGCCTGCCTCTCACAGGCACAGTGTACACTCCACTACTGGCTCCTTAATTACTTCTCCGCAGCTCCCTGAATCCTCAACATCTCATTCCATGGCTCTACTTCCACTTCTTTACAAAAGGTAGACCCGTTGCCTAACCCCAATTTTTTCAAAGATTCCTCTACCTTCCTACCGAAATTCATGTGCATGGTCAACCGTAGATACGTGTGTACTATTTGTCATCCACTCAGCCAACTTTTCATAGTCAGCACAGTCAATGTCAATAGTAGTGATATTAAACAGCAACAATCAAGTGGACGAGGAACCTGTTTAAAAAATTCTCTCATTCCCTATAAGTGTTTTTAGTTATAAAACCATAACTAATATTGTTTTGTTGTTGCTATTTATAAAGTGTAGATTTACATTTTTTTACCAATCATAGGAGATCAAGGTGCTTATTCATTATTTGTTCATCGTTTCGTTTCTATTTCCAAATTTCTGAAGCCAGTCGTTGACATGTGATGGTGATGGTGATGGTGCCAATATTGTGTGAATTCTATTGTTTATCATACTATCGTAAATGATAAGGATTTGTTTTTCTGGCTGGTCTTGGGAAATTGTTTGTGTCCTAGTGATTAATATGGATTAGTATCTACCCACGTAATTACATTCCTACTCAGAGTTTCCAAACACCAAACAGCATATACGCATAAGGTTGGTATTTGTATTTTTTTGCCATCCTGTCATTATTTTTAGATACTAAGTTACAACTTAAGCAAATCGTGAATGGTGAAACGTCAAATGTCAAAAGTATTGTTGTATGTCAAACATTGTTAGCTGTGAGGAGAGTACATACTTACAATAGATGAATAGATTTATTGATCGAATCACTTGAAATTTGGAATGCGGATATTTGTTTACTTAAATGAGTAACAAGTTAGAGATGCTGCCAAATAATCAAATAACAAGTATTGGATTCTCGAATCTTTGTAAAAAAAAATATATCATCGTTATCATCGTCATAATCACTGTAGTCTAACATTCCGTTTAACGTTGGTTTGAATGTTGATGCGAAAACATGAGACTCAGACACGAATGTTGGAAGGAATTGTTTGACATTCGTGAAGAGAGTGTGTAAGGCAACATTAAAAATTAATGTGCATTTGCTTTCTGTGCTTTAAGTAATTTTACGTCTTGTTTAAAGTGCTTCGTTATTCTACTGAAAAAAACAAGTGTCGTAGATAAGATACACAGATCTTACTCTTTATTTGTAGGTAATATTCACTTACCCGGAAAATTCATTTTGCATCATTATGATTTGATTGGCCGACATTAATGTTTCAGATGCGCCCTGCCAGAGCAGGACATGAGTAGAATTTGGAGGCAATTTAGATGGTCATTAAATATGTGAAGTGACAGCTAATTTTGGCGATGTTGCATGACGTGAGGACTACTGAGAAATGCTACATGCTGTTTTTTGTCTACTGAGTTACGGAACAGTGTGAAGTAATTGAGATTACCGTTAAAACACTTATAGCGACAAGGAAAAAGGACCTTGTGTTTAAAAAGCAGACTGCTTAACTTAGAATTCAGGCTTGAGGATAGAAAGCTAGAGTATGCCTGTTGTATGACTTTCGTGTTAAAGTTTATGTACTACAGAAGATTATACATATTCAAACAGCATATTTCAACGTTAATCGAATTCTATTACAATTTTGTTTTTGAAGTGTGTAGAATCGAGTTTATCTTCCATTTATGCAGTTATTCCACTGTAGTCGAAAGATCTGCTAGAATTCAAGTAGGTATTATTGCGTCGTCTTCGTGATGAGCAGAAAATCGATTCAACTGGTAATGGACCATAATTAATTTTTTTTGCATAACTGGTATGTAAATTGAAGATTAGATGGGATACCTTGATATACAGTGGTCTGATCTGATGAAGTATCTAGGATTTTTAGCAGTATTTTGAAATTTTGTTCAGGAAAGAAGAAGCAACTGTAGGATGCAGTAGAATTGTAATCGAAGCATTATTTTTAAAGCTAAGTCAAAAGATAATGCATCGATTCGCAAAAGACTGCACTTTTGTTTTGATATCTGCTACCACTTTTGAATGATTTGGGGAATGTGAAAGTTGATTAGCCGGTCTCGCATCATATTTAACGTCACATGTCAGACAGACGTCCTGACTTAGGCCAGCCATCATTCGGGTTTGTATTTACTGTGGCTTACTTTCAATACGATTATCATTAGTTGATCATCGAAACTTGATGCGTAGTAAGTACCTGCGTCAGATTTTTCGTGGCTGTCGTCCACATTGAATCGTTCTTCGTTTTCTTTAGTCGAAATTAGGATGAGAGGGGATCCACCGTTAACCTACGCTAATTTCGTTATTCTCGATGACTTGTCAGTGAACTGCAATAGCTTGATAGATAACTTGCAATATCGTCTGGTTTGCATCAATTTTGTTGTATCGTCAAGATTGCGATTGATTAACCATAGACAGTATCAGTAATCAAACTTTCCCTAGTTTGTTGTTGGGGATAATTTATAGTTAGAACAATTGTACAATTTTACGATGGTCACGAGCTAGAAGAGAGCTTTATTATAATGAATTCTGATTTATTAATTTTATTCCACATTTACATGAAACACAGCGAGCGCAGAAACTTTACGTGTTGAGATTGTGGTTGATTTGTAGTTAGTTGTTCATTATACATGAACATTTGATCGCACATGAACAAAGCGAGTATTAAAATATCCTCATGGTCAGATTATGCAGTTTAAATGTTCGGATTGAGGAAGACGGCTTATACATTAGCATATGTTTACAAGATTAGATTTAAATTCATAATCGAACCATATTTGCTTAGTCCTGCATTAGGCTTACAAATGTCAAGTGTTCAATTAGTCTTAACGAGCCGATACCCCCACTTATGTATGAAGTGCATGCACCCACGTTTCACCCGTATTGTATGAAAGAATTTTGACATGAAAGATTATTTAACTTGCAGTTAATGCAAGATACATACCAGAGTAAGTTAGATTTTTCAGTTCTAATTTAATGGTGGACACACTATTAATCTTTGTCATGCCTTCAATATTTACATTACATCGGTCGTTCGGTGCCGGTACAGATTTGAACAAGCAGTTTTGAAGTTTGTTTTTAATCTGTTACATTAAAAACTAAATACAATTCCAAATTACCCAGAACGAAATTAACGACAATTACGTGATTAAAATTTAGTGTTCTCAAGGTTTAGTTACAACTATTTTAAGCGTTGTAACTATTTACGTTATAACGAAAACGTTTTTTAGGTGTAACGAAAAAGTAAAACCCTTAAATTAATTCTGCGTTCTAAATTCTGGAACGGTAGCGTAGTTGACGGAATTAAAATTCACTAAATATTTCAAGTGGTGTATACGTTTAAAGAGAAATAATTATTGTTATTTACATAAGTAATTAGACAGGAAATGTATGCCATGTGCAGTAGCCCAATTGCCGTGGCCAGCATAACACAAGAAGATCTACTGAAATATTTGCATCTGTTTATTATTGCTATTAGGAATGTATTTACTCAGCAGTTCGACTTTGCTACATAAGTAAAGCGGATTGCATAAGATATAGAAGGACCATATCATAGAAGGTATAATCGGAACGAAATTCAAGTTTCATTCATCACACCTGTGATGATTACCGCACAGTAAGACTCTCGTAGTAATTTTCCATATATAGATGAACTGAAATTACCAAAGTGGTATTACTACGAATTTTGTATGCTTATACGGTATATAATTACTGTTTGAGTACCTACGCACACAAACCTGAGGTTTTGGTCATGAAAATAAGTAGGTATGTGTACTTTGTCAGGTATATTTATTACGGTTAGAGAATTTCAATGGGGTTGGTAGAGTTTACTCTGTCACATTTCTTCCGATATCTAAAGGTAAGCGTAGATTTCAGAGATAGTCTGGTGTAGCTGTAGCTGTTGATATTTCCTATATACTCTGTTCCGCATTATATGTATGTACCTAGGTAATTATTGGAAAAAACACGTACGTACCTAGTGTACCTACTACATAGTAGGTTCTACGGTTTAATTATTATGCACGTGTGTGCAGGTTTACCTATGCTATAAACCATTTGCAATTTGATGGTTTTCATAAGGCCAATTTTCGTGTTTTCGTCAACATGGTAGCATCTAACAATTTCTTTTGTTTTGTTATTAACAATAATGGTATGTTCTGTCCTCTTGCGTTGGCGATTTTTTATGTGAATTCCAGTGGTTTGGTTTACATGTAAAGTTCTTTTTCTTTAGTTTTCTCACATGCTATGCTAACACGAATCATATCGCTAAAACTAAAATGATAGCAGCTAATAACATTTTCCCACAAACAGTTTCATATTTCTTGTTCAATGCTAGATGGTATAGGTACACTCTTCCAAGTGGGTATCTCGAATTCAAAAATAAGGCAGCTCCTACTAATAATGAGTTATTAGAGATTCGCAATCCGTGGTACAAACTTTCTCGAATTTATGAGTTTTAAAGATGAGACCGAATGAGTTCGAAATGAGTTTAAAATGAACTCGAAAACAAAGAGTTTATCTGAGCTTTGAAACTGTCGAAAACTCTTAACCATTAAAAACACTTTCAGAATCATCTCTAACTCATAAAATCGAGAAATTTCGTATTACGGATTGTTAATCTCTGCATTATTTTAAAGTTAAAGATGCCCATTTGGGACAGTGTAGTTGTATGTAGACTATAAACTTTATATTGCTTCCTTTACGTTTTCGCTTTTCTGGTAGATACCTACCTAAGTAAATACTAGACAGTACTAGTATTCGTTTCCTGGTAGTGGACGTACTGGTCTGGTCTGGTCTGGTCTCGTCCGAACCACAAATTAATATTGTCTGAACACTCTGAACTAGTAGGATCCAAAGGCATAAGTCCAAGCCGCATTTATTTTGAATCAGACAAATCGTAAACGACTATAATATTCGGTCCGGTCAGTTTAAAAAATGAAATATTTTGGTATCTGTATGAGTAAAAGTCTAATTGAGCTCAATTATTTTTACTAGTTTTATTTTCTGTAATTACACCTTAACAAGAATGAAATAAAATAATGTCAGTATTTTAATTGAAAGAAACTTCGGGGTACTGGTTTTTAATGGTTGATTCGATTTTGTTGAACGAAACCAGACCTATCCGATCTCTAGATCCTGGGGTGTTGGTATAATTATAGTAGATACTTAGGGTATGCAAATGCTATCAATAGCAAGCATTTATTTTCATGGAAATTTCACATACTACATTCACTGCTCCTAGTATTACAGTTCGCATTGTATGGTAATTCGTTTGAAATGTGTAATGTATACCTGAAAGATATATTATTATCGTATCAAGAAATGGGTGAAAGACCAAAGATTTATTGAGTTTGGATGCTCGTTACCTACACAACATTGTCTGGGCATTCCTCGTCGCTGTTCAATAATTGCTTCTGATCGAACTTCTGGGATAGGTCAAAGTTGTTAAAGAGAGTCGAAAAATACAGTAGCATATAGGTACTTGTCTTTTCGCCTTGCGATCATATATGCCAGAACCAGCGTGACTAGACATATGGAATGTTAAATTAATACATACGATATTATAGTTAATAAAAGCAGATTAAATAAGGACACCACCCCCAGCTTGGTGCTGTGTGGTTAATATAAAAAATTGTCGTCCTTGTCAAGATTTGACTATAGCCAGAATTGTTAGCATCCTTACTTCGAAATAATTGCTAGTTATACTTTTTCCCGAAATTCTGCTATCCCACGTATTTTAAGTTGTTCATTGCACTGGAATTATCCAATCGTCAACTTTTATAAACTGTATGAATAATTATATTGATATTAAACCTTGCCCTGATTGTTATTTGTCTGTTCAACCTTCAAAAATAAAAGTTGCATATAGTACCACTCGTAAGCTGTTTGTGTAGGCGGTTTCAATTTTTCTATTGTTTTAAGCTGCTGCATGCTGCATAAGCAAGTAAGCATGCAATTATACACATTATATGATTTAAGCTACGCTACATAGTTGAAATACCTGTGATGAGTGCTGCTGCTATAGCATCCGCCGCATGTACATATAATCGTGATGAGCAAAATTGACTGAAATGTGATGGTAGGGATTTTTCTAATTTCTGTTATAATAGAGTTCGATTTACGTGACTTCATCGGGATAAATATGTAATTACAGGTGGATAAATTATTACGGCAGAATTGTTGAGCTGTCGTGTCATTAATGCAAGATGGGCATATCATGAAATTCAAACCTTTGATTTTATCAGCAAAATATTTGAATATTAAGGTGGAACACTTTCAGTGTTCGATTTGTGGGATGTATTGACATTATTTATGCTGGTCATAAACACAAGCCTAATCGTGAGTTTGCTGATGTAACTAAAATGATGTGGGCATGTTGAAATTGGTAGACATTATTAGTTAATTCTTCATCCCAATTACGTAGATTATGTTCTCGCTCCTAACTTATAATGCGGTTAGTCTTATTTTTCTTTCCAGTCGATTTGATAATTCAATTTTGAAAGGGTTTTTACATTGTTTTATAGTCCATACAAAAATCGCATAGGCTACATGAAACGTGTAGGAAATAGTCCACAATTCAGTTATTAACCAAAGAAAAATACTTTATCCTTAGTACTTATCGTTAACGTCTACCTTTTATTTTCTTTCATAGTGTTGAATTTTTCCTAAAAACAGCATCTCATAGCTGTGGTTTATAGACTTGACGAGTGATTCTAAAGTTTTGGGTCATTAGCAAGTTCTGACAAGTTAAGTGTCTGCTCTCAGGAACTTCTTTTTCGTATAATGGAGTGAAATAGTGCTATGCGTATTAACTTTGACACAGACAGTTTATTTTAACAAAATAGCTATGGTGGGAAATGTTAATGATATTCATCGTAAAGTTCAGCATATTAAACAGATTAAAAAGTAAGAGGAACTTGTTCTAATCTTACTGTTGGTTCTTGTTTACCCCATTCACAAAAAATGTTTGTTGGGTTTACACCTTGGATGTCAGCCAAAAGGAATAAGAAAAATAGCAAACATACCTAGTTACTATATACATATCGGTTTCCTTTAATGCTAATCAAGTAGGTATTGAAGCACGTGGAGATCTTCTTTGTAGCTAATTCGATATGTTCGGAACTTTCTCATTGCATACAACATTTCTAATGAAACTTCAGGTTAATCCTATATATTTACAAGTTTTACCAGATCCCGAATCTGTAATTATTTGTAATTATTTGGTTTTTATTCATTCATA
>JAAXYX010002908.1:0-15898 GCA_036851915.1 Ptenothrix huangshanensis | reverse complement strand
TCAATATCGATAATCAATTGATAGTTGATACTATAAATGTTCGAATTCATTATATTGAAACTATGGTTACGTTATGTTAGCATTAAATTGATACTCTAAAAAAGCTTTACTAGTTAAACCTTCCGACTTGTAATAGGAATGAAAACCTAGTGTAATTATCCCTTATTCACTACTAGATTTTAAAATTTGAACAACAATAATTATTAACTCTACAATAATTCATTAGCTTGTGTTGTTAATTCATGCACACAACATTATCTGTAGGTAGGTATTTTAGCTCAAACTTATTACGTTTCAACGAATCGATTTTTACGTGAACGTTTCATTCATGGCATTGGTCCGAAAGTGAACGAGGAGATGACAGTCTCAAATCCATTAGCTTCAATTTTTTCTTCGTCAGCAAGTTCGTTGTCATTGTCATCGTCACCTTCAACAATTTCTTCTCCAGTTTCACTTGGACTGTACGTTGGATTCATTTTCATTCTTTTCGCACGGAAGTCGTCATCCGGCTCTGTTTCGTTGCGGGAGTCGTTAACTTCATCAACATCAGCAACAGAGTATCCGAAAGCAGTCGGGGATATAATCAAAGTCGAATCGGAGTCAGAGTCCTTACTAATGTTGATGTTTTCATCGGTGAAATTTTCTTTCTCGTGGCTACCACCATCACCTGCCTCTTCATTGTCACTGTCACGGATACTCAGAGTTTTGTCCTTAAGGTAAGTTTTTTCATTATAAGATGGTCCAGGATTGCTTGCATAGAAATATTCTGGTGGAATTGGATTGTCGCAAGTTCCAGGTTTCATCTGATGAATCACTCCGGCCTTCATGCGGAGAATCCATTTACTATCTTCGAGCTTAAGATAGAAAATGATTGACATCTTTTGTTTTAGGTAGTAATTCAAATTTTATTTAAATTCGCATATGACTATAGAACTGAGTTACCATTTAAATTGAACAATTAGTACAAAATGAGTGCTAATAAAATCAAAAACACTAATCGTAAGACTATATTATGTACATACCAGCTCCTCGTTGAATTTATCAATGGAGTTGCGAGCACTGAGAAGGTCATCATATTCGCTCATTAGCTTTAGCCGTTGTTGCTGACACCATTTCATTTGTGATTTACGACGCTCAGAAACAGCCCGAGAACCTCCGGGTTCCACATCCAAATCCATTTTCATCTTCATCTGTTCCTTGAATTTCTTCATGGAAGCCTTAACCGAGTTTTTATTCATCTCGAAGTTTTTGAACGACTGCAACTATGTACGCCAAATGCTAAATTAAAATGGCAACATGCAATAATGAAATAGTCAACACAAATGATCGTACAGACCAGAAAAATCAAATTAGTATTATCAACCTGAATTACAACTAGGATAGGATCAGAATTAAGCACCACGCAAACGGTATGACAATAATCAATTCATAAGTTGGCAACTAATATCTAGTTACGGACTGTCTGTGGACGAAAGACCAACAATTTGAACACTGACATTTGACACTTCTAACAGTTGACAGCAAAAACATTAGCTAGAATTTTTTTCATCGTCAAGCATAGACAAAAAACACAAATAAAAAGCGATTTAAGCAGCCCAATTACAATTATTTACACAACTTCAAACGATTAATGATGAACGATGAAGGAGCTACCGTCAAAAAATGAAAAATATTGAATATTGGATAGACAATTGACAATTACCAATTACCAACATTAGAAATTAGGATTGATTATATGCAAATGTGCACCAACCATATGACTATCAGTTAAAATTAATAACTAAATGAACTTATAATTGAAAATTACTATACTTAGATGTCTAATGCTGAATGCGTTTACCTACCTATAAATATTTTTAATAGAAGTAAAACTAGATCCAACCTAAAATTTAACTTACTTGACTTTCCAAAAAATGTTCAATCTTCTTCTCTTGTATGTGTTTCATCAGACACTGAGGGCTGCAATTAGTTAATAAATTGTAATTATAACTTGAGTTTAAAATATTTTAAGTGATAATGATAAGTAGCACTTAACACTTGCCTACAGACAAAAGTCAACTCCTTGTAATTATACTGCTTTTCCAGAGCTTGTAGATCTCTGGAGCACAAACAGCAAACTGCGACTGCGACGTTAAGTAACCTACAACGTTCAGCAAGGCCTCAAAGGCAATACTTATGCGTAGTATAATTACATACAGCAAAGAGAGGAAGGAAGAAAAGCAAGCCGGTTATAACTTATAACTGATTAAATTATAAGGTGCAGAGGGAGCAGCGCAGCAGTGTCGTATCGTATCCGAGGCTTTTCAAGCATTAACCATAATGATTCGTCCCCAAATAAGGCTACGCTAGAGTTCACTTAAATCGTTAGGTTCATGTAAATTTTCCACTAATTAACCATAGAAACTTACTTAGGTAGTGTCACAGCGCCTAATTGTGGCCACCCCATGATTTAAAACAAGGGAATTTGTAAAAAAAATGGAAGTAATTAATTACAACTTCTACAAATAGTTCATTGTTTATTCTATTTAAAAATACAAACTCTGATTTCTTGTCAAGTTTTCTGCTTTAAAATTAAGGGAGTAACCACAATTAGGCGGTCTGACACTAATGTTTTTTTCTGTTGAAATTATACCTTAACCTAACGATTTAAGTCAACTCTAGTCTAGCCTATGAGCATTAGGGACCATTGGCATATTACGCCATAAAAGTGACACGCTAAAAAAATCACGGACGGAAATCAATCGGATTTCTATTATTCTCTTATTATTATTATTGGAGTTTTTGCCAGTCGCCTTTATTGAAATCAATAGTGAAATTATTATGTTAATCCACTTTATAGATTGTCCTGTAAAAATTAATGGAGACGACTGTTACATTTTTTACCATATCTCTACTGATTAATGTACTAGTTACTTCTATTACATTAATAGAGATTTGTATTACACAATCACCATAATAAAATAAAAGGTGATGTTGATAAAGTTTGAACCTGGGACCATCGGAGTTATAGACCGTCGTGCTAGAGTGCTAGACCCCTGCGCTGCATAGGTTACAGTTATCGGTAATGCTTTTGAACACCTACAGTTTTTGGCAAATCACAAGATCTATAGAAACCCCGGTTGCATTTTACTTACAGAATATTCTATTAACTGATAATTGCGCAATTTTTTCATCTATTAAAAGTAATACATAGAGTTTTCTTTAAATTCTGCGCAACAGAATCTTCTGTCAAAATTTATAGATATCACTAATTGTTTTTCCAAATTAAGAGAGAAACCGATAAAAACAAAATTTACCGGATTTTCCATTGACCACTATTTCAAAACCGGTTTCCCTGTTACGATTAATACATAGCCCCATTATTTTTTAACCGAAATCTCTTATACACGTTTTTTACCGTGTAGGGGAGGGTGGTATGTGAGCGACAAAAGTGACGAAGGCGATTAATGCACTTAAAATGCATAATGACGTTCCAGCAGCTTATTGGTTGCCAAATTTTTAAGTGTATGAATGCCTTACTTTTGCAAAAATGCAGAAAAAATATGAAATTCCATTTGGAAAACGAGAAGTCAAAATGCATAATTCGTGCCTAATGGAGCCAAAAGGCCGCATAAAAAGCATAAAGACTATAGTATGGGAAACGAGAATAGAAATCTGTTATTTTCGGAGAAAAAAATGCAAAACACAAAACTTTGAATCATAACATCGCTTCCCCAACCCTCAGCAAGATTAATAATTACATAGGTAATTACATACATTTCAACCACGACTACCTTTCGGGTAGCTCCTTCAACCACCGGCTTGTGCGGTATTTAAGGTTGTAGTTATGGCTTGTGCACAAATCATTATTTCATAGGATTTAACAATGCGCAAAGACTACACTGTCTCGAATGACAGAAATTCGAATGAGATGTCGCTAGACATCTCATTCGATTATCAATCTTGCAAATAATTATTCCTTAACTTATATATGGAATTAAATTCTCAATTTAAGACCATTAAATCCCGTGAAGTAACTAGCTTCGTGAAAGAGCAATAGGGAATAGGGCAGTAGACTCTGCCTATACAGATATACATAATTACACTATCTCTGCAAATCCAGAACTAGATCCAATTTCCTATAATACTTGAGCTAGCACATTCCAAAGAATCCATGACTTTGCTTTAGGACACACACGGGTTGGGTTGTTGGGTACTTGCGCCAATTTATCTAATAAATTATATGTTGGGTGGGTTCTTTAAAGCTTCCAGGAACTGACGAACAAAATTAAGGAACTTGGACAACATTAGTTTTCTTAGAATCAAAGATAAGTTAATCTTTACATGCTTCTCTAATATGTATATTATGTAAGTCTAGATTAAAGCGCTGACGAAGCCGATGAGAATTATCTGGGGATATTAAATTGCGTTACACGAGCCAGTTGGTCTGGTCTGGTACTAGGAATTTTATTACTCCTAACTCCTAATCAATCGCAAAGATTTTATGTAATTATCTTTAAGATTTAAGTAGGCATGAACAAAGATGCTAATTATAGTGTAAATACTGTAAGGCTAACTTGTAGCTTGCTAAATGATTTGTTTAGTTCTAAGTAATTGTCGACTTTTAACCTTATAAATCTTGATCGCTTATTATTTAGAAGTAGTAAAGAATTCGTCTTATTCAATGAATTTGCGGGACTAGGTTTGAAGTATGTATAAAGATCAAAATTAATTCTCCGAAATTCATGAAAGTAGTCATAACCTTTTTAAAAAATCATGAATCATTTTAAGCCCCAGTCAACTTTAGTTCAATTTCAAACAGCTATCGGTCATGACTTTGAGCTACTACCGTTGCTCGAAATCAATGGCCTTGAGTTACTAAGACAACTGTAATTAGATAATTATGTTAATTGTGGCCCATTGGATCACAAAATGATTTTGGATCGTGTCAGAATTAGCGGAGAGAAAGTTATATACCATTAATGCGACAAGAAAATGTTTTTGCCTTTGAAGAATGCTTTTTCGACTTTTAAAAACACTATTCGTATTTATTTTGAAAAGTACTTTTTTGAGCTCAAAATACTCTTAATGTTATTTTAAATTGTATTTTTACTATAGTACGTAATGCGTTCTCTTAGTCCAAAACTGCTGAAATATTTTCTTTTTGATCCATTCAAAACGCTAAATTAATGCTTTTTTAGTACTTCCATGTGCTTTAAAAATTCTTTTCAAGTTAAGGCCTACGAAAGCTACAACTTTTTCAAGAAGTTTTCAAAAGGGTGTCGCAGTGCATAAAAACTTAAACAGTGAAAATGTGGCCCAAAACGCTAAAATAATGCTTTTTTGGAGTTTAATAAAATACTTTTAATACTTTGTATGTGTTTTTAAAAAAAATTCTCATTTGTGGTCTAGGTTAGGTAGGTTGCCAAAAGCTTAAAAAACTAGCGAAAGCTACGATTATACAAAATGCTTTGAAATGATTTAATGAATGTAATGCTTTGTGGCCTCTTCTAGACGAGAAAGGGTGACTAATTAAGTTTTCTACGAAATTCAGACATTTTCATTAGTGCGCTGTTTATGCCGTCGTGAAATTTATTCTAAGAATTTGACTTTGAAGAGCTAGTAATCATACACAGTCAATGTTGTCAACTGCCAACTGCTGATAAAGCTAAAAGCATAAGGAATGATATTATAATAATTACTGTAACCTTTAGTGAGCACTGTGAGCAGTGAGCAGCGTACACGTCGTCATCATCACAACTATTATTAGCAGACGGAGTAATATTACAATTTCAATGACTCAATTAAAATCTCTGGAAGAAGTTGGTGCAGTTCAACAGTATTAACCCCTTGTAACTGGTTTGAATGCATACAAAACGTTATCGGTACGTTTGTACATGCCTGACATACGATCAGATTACAGCCCTATAACCGAGCCGATTTAAGTAGTGTAGTTGAGTAGTAAGTAACTGAAAGTTTACAAGTTTATTTAAATCGTGTGCATTGTATGCAGGAACTTCAAACCGAAAAGAACGGAGACGGAGACACAAGTAATTACACAAGCAATTGCAGCGCAAGAAAGTGAAATCGTCGTGTAAGTTTAAGCAATTTCTAACAAATAATTCAGCTGTGAATTTTGCAAACTCAGTGCAGTAGTACGGAATCTTTTCAGGTATTTGAATCGTCTTTAAATGGTAATAGTTTTCTGGTATGGCTTATACTTATTTATATGTATTTACTGAATGTGAGTCTTTACTTTTTCTTTTGCGTATCTGTAATTATAGTCTTCCAAATAATTAAGCTTTACACGCTGAGAAAAATGTCGTTTTGACTGAAACCAATTTTAATTTGCATTCGCGTTGATTATTGTGGTTGTCAGATGAGATTACGCAAATAATTCAAAAGCTTGCAAAACTAAAAATAACTTTAAATATTTATTTGAACAACTAATTACTTCGGCCATATTCACAAGGTAGTAGTTCCTTGCTAGGAAATTAATATTTAATATATACATTAGTAATTATTGTAATTAATACCCACTTGTGTACTGTATGTACTTTATTGTATCCTATTAATGTACATATAGTGCATATTTTATATTGATCTGTGTTTGCATATTTCGTTTCATTTATTTTGATTTATTATTTTCTTAATGCCCTAGAATTGAAGAAATCTTAGAGTTTTGACGTTAGACTTTCTATTGTGATTTTCATTGAGTTCAGTCTCACTTGACCGTGTATAACTTTTTTTGCGCTGATAGAAGCGAAATGTGAAGTATTCAAGAATAAAATTCTTGAATTCCTGAGTTTATTTGCATTGTGATAAGAACGTTTGTCCTTGAACCATTAGCACGCAATCGGAATCACTAATTTCGCTTCATCAAACTGGCATATATAATTAATTACATATCTGAACTCTGCGAGCTGCATAACTCCAATTCCATTCTGAACATATTTTATTGCAGTTTACAATGAATTCATGAGTCATTCAATTAGGCACTCAGATAATGAAATTAAAATTAAAGTTCATTGTGTATAATAATTAGCACTAGCGTATGGCGTAGACTGAAATATTATTTTATGCAATTAATTATATACCTTCATGTCACTGGTAATTTTGTAATTAATACCAGATTATGACACGTTACTGTTAAAATCAAATTAGTTTTAAGAAACAAACCCGGCAACCAAAACGGCAGGAAAAGACTATTTCGAAACTGACACGATATGGTAGTTCTGTATTAATTGGTTTATGTAATTCAATTTATCGATCTCTATTTACAGAAAATTATCTGTTGTTTGCGATCATCTACTACCTTACGACTAAAAATCGAAATAAACAATGTCGCTAGAAAATCAAACCGATTTGAGGACCGAAAGCAGCACCATTGATGAGTCCCTCTACTCGAGACAAATTGTAGAGTATGGGGTCGATGCCATGTCAAGAATGGCTAAAGCAAAGATTCTTGTGTCCGGTCTTGGTGGTTTGGGGATTGAAATCGTGAAAAATGTCATTTTAGGTAAAGCAATTGAATTTTTTATCATGCATATTTTCGAGTAGGGTTTTACAAAAGTCTTACTCGGATTTAGATAAATTGTTTATTTTATTATATATGTACCTGTAGGTGGTGTGAAGTCGCTAACTATGCACGATACCAGAGGTACACAGTGGCACGACTTATCGTCACAGTACTACTTAACCGAGTCGGATATTGGATCAAATCGAGCTACTGCTTCCCTAAAACACGTCTCGGATCTTAATCCTTATGTTGATGTAAATGTGCTCACAACTACCTTGACAACAGAGGAAGTCTCAAAATACAACGTGGTGGTTCTAACAGAAACCGAAAGTGACGACAAACTTTTGGAAATTTCTGATTTTTGTCACGCTAATAAAATTGCATTGATTTATGCTCAAACGATTGGACTTTTCGGGCGTATATTCTGCGATTTTGGAGATGCGTTTGTTGTGTCGGATCCTAATGGAAAACCACCTGTGTCTGCTTTTGTTGTCAAAATTACGAAAGCAAAGCAAGGAGTTGTGATTTGTCATGATGCTCACCCTCATGGTCTGTTTACTGGGGACCTCGTTCGCTTTTCGGAGGTTTTAGGAATGACTGAAATAAATGAGAGGGAAAATGTGAAAATCAAAGTTATTGATCCTTACTCATTTGAAATAGACATGGATACATCAGGTAAAATACTCATAATGAAGTCTTTACTTATTGTAAAATTAGTTGACTCTAATTACAATTTTAGTGAATTTTTTAATTACTTTTTTTTACCGATCCAACATACCTACTGGTGAATAACTTAATTACTGAATTATAAAAGTATCTTTTTTTGTAAATATTTCAGAATTTTCCGACTACGTTTGCAATGGTAAGGTGACTCAAGTTAAGGAACCAAAGACATTTTCCTTCAAGTCGTTCCGAGATTCTGAGCCTGCGCCAAAATTTGTGGATCCCTATTTCTTCCGTGATGGCTACTTACAAACAGTTCACACCGCCTACGCTGCACTGCAAAAATTCACAGCTAGTCACAACTGCTACCCGAAATCATGGGATGAGGAAGACGCTTCAAAATTCATAAAACTTGCTCAGCAAGTCAACAGATTTAATAAAAATCTTAATTTGGAATTGCTGAAAACATTTTCTTTTGTAGCAAGGGGGAATATTGCTCCGATAAACGGAGTTGTTGGAGGCGTTACAGCTCAGGAAGTAATTTTTTTGCACAATATAATTTTACTGCATAGCCTACTTTTAAATAATATTAGCTTAGATTTCCGTATAAATTGTCAAGGTATTCTACTAAATTATGTACAACGACAGAAACTAATGACTATTTTAACTAGGTAATGAAAGCTTGCAGTGGGAAATTTACACCGATTAATCAGTGGATGTACTTTGATGCAACTGACTGTCTACCAGATCCTCTCCCGAGTTCAATAAATCCATCTGACTACCTTCCAACGAGGAGCCGCTACGATGGACAGATCGCAGTTCTTGGAAAGTCATACCAAGACCTTTTATCTTCTCAGCGTTGGTTCATCGTGGGGTCAGGTGCAATTGGTAAGTGGCTGAATAAAATAAATATGAAATGTGCAGAATTAATCTAATTCATTCTATTTACTTCTTCATTAAGTTTTTATTATGTTTGATTTATTAATTTCTTTGAATTTTCACGTTTAGGATGCGAGCTACTTAAAAACTTTGCAATGATGGGAGTGGGCAATTTAATTGTGACTGACATGGATTCGATCGAAAAGTCCAACTTGAATCGACAATTCTTGTTTAGATCCGAAAATGTTGGCCAGAACAAAGCCACGGCTGCAAAGGCCACGATAAGTCGCATGAACCCAAGCATTAACATTACTGCACATGACAACCGCGTTGGACGAGATTCGGAAAATGTGTATGGTGACGAATTCTTTGAAAGTCTAAATGGTGTTGCTAATGCACTTGACAATGTAGTCGCGCGTTTGTATGTGGATCGACGTTGCATTTACTACAGAAAGCCTTTACTCGAAAGTGGAACTATAGGCACCAAGGGCAATACTCAAGTAGGTTCTTTTTATCATGTACCTAATTATAATTGTGTTGTTGTTGTTGTAATTGTCAGTCTTCCGACTCCGACCATTTTAAACAAGAATTGAAGAATATTTTGATTACATTTCTGTAGGTAATCCTTCCATTCAAAACGGAATCATATGGATCCTTTCAAGAACCTCCTAAAGATGACATTCCCTTGTGTACGTTGAAAAGCTTTCCAAGTGCCATCGAGCACACTCTTGAATGGGCTAGAGATTTATTTGACGGACTATTCAAGAAACCAATGGACGTCGCTTCATCCTTTTTACTGGATAATAAGTAAGTAGTTCTTTAATACCGCCTGGCAGTTAATTGCCTACTAATGATTCGGTTAAGGTAGAAATTGTCTTTTATGGGATTAATTTGTACATTAATTCTCAGGGTTCTAGGAACTACTCTGACTGAGCGTGCTCCTCATACCATTGAAATGGTTAGTACTCTCCACGACGTTCTTGCTAAAAAACGTCCTTCCAGCTTTCAAGACTGTGTAACATGGGCTCGTCTTCTATGGGAAGATCTCTTTGCCAACGACATTAAGCAACTGCTGCATAATTTTCCTCCAGATTCTACGACATCGACCGGATTAGTATTTTGGCAAGCACCGAAGCGATGCCCTACTCCGCTACAATTTGATTTGAATGATGATTTGCATATTGGGTTTGTTTATGCGGCTGCTAACTTAAAAGCTGATGTGCATCATATTGAACGACAAGGTTTGGATAGTGTGAGGAATATTGTAAATAAAGTTGTCATCCCCGAGTTCATTCCTAGAGATGACGTAAGTATTGCAACCACCGAGGAGGAAAACACCGAAACTCAGGCATCTTGGGATGAAACAGAGCTGGATGCCTTGGTTGAGGGAATTCGCAGTGTTGATTTAAGTGTAAGTATTTTTACTAGATTCAATTTGTAACCAAAGTTGAGTAATAGTGAATTATATTTGATTATTTTTAATATTGTTGTAATTACAGGAAGTAAAACTAAGTGCTCTGGAATTCGAAAAGGACGACGACCAAAATCTCCATATCGATTTTATCCACGCTTGTTCCAATCTACGAGCAACAAATTACAGCATTAAAAACGTGGACCGATTCACATCGAAGTTGATTGCAGGGAAAATCATCCCAGCCATTGCTACAACGACGAGTGTAGTCGCCGGGCTGGTGGGTCTAGAACTTTTTAAACTCGTTCAGGGCCACAAAGAGCTGAAGAAATACCGAAGCACGTTTGTTAACCTTGCCTTGCCACGATTTGCCCCAGCAGAACCAGCTCCGTGCCCCATAAATGTCTACTCCAACACAAAATGGTCGCTGTGGGACCGATTTGATGTAATGTACAAATGAATTACATAGTCTTTTTATAGTGTGCATATTTTCGTAATTTATTAACATCAGATAATTATAATTGCCCAACTATTGTCCTGCGTATTTTGATTTGTTGCTTAATGTTATTTGATTTGGTTAAAGGTGGAAGGGGAAATTACTCTCAAGCAGTTTATTGATTACTTTGCAACGGAAAAGCAGCTTGAAGTTACAATGCTAAGCCAGAATCAAGGCGAATTCATGTTGTATTCATTCTTCATGCAGGACGAGGACAAATCTCGTTTGTACCCTATGACTATAACACAGGTAATTATTCCTACGTATTTTCTTACAAGCACCGACATGTAAATTCGTATTTACGTGGATTTTTCTATTTTAGCGTATTTTTTAGTTTTTACGATGAATCATTATTTTACAAAATTTTAAATTGAAAATGCTCAACAGATAATTCGCGAGATGGGTGGTGGAAATATTGAATCAAATACGCGTCATTTGGTGTTGGAACTGTGCTGCAACGACATGGAAGGAGAGGATGTAAAGGTCCCTTACGTTCGGTATTCACTTCCACAGAATCAATAATTGATTCATTTACATTTGAAGATTGAAGCATTTTAGAATTACTAAAACATCTTTTTATTCTTGAAGTTTAATTGCGTTGCATTCAATGCCTTTATTTTCTGCATTTACACACCACTATTATGTATACGTATGTTATATAAACAATGGTTGCAAATAAATCAGAACACGTTTATGACCGAAATCTCGTTTTTTAAAGCAAGTTTATCTGTGTAACAGCTGTTTTCAAAAATCAACTTCAATTACAGTAACTTCAATACTCCATATAATTAAGCAAAAAACCAATGTTATCTAATTGGGCTGACATAGGTATGCTTAGTAAAGTTTTAAGTACGCATGCGTAAAAACATAAAAAAGTTTATATAGAAACCCTAAACTACAAATTCAAAAATTCACGACCATAAAACTCAAATATAAACAATTCAGCACGTGAAGCTACGGAATTTCTAGCAGTCGATCTGTCACCTGTAACTTGTTCAGTTATTGGTAACATTCAAACGATAGAAATCAAAATATAGCAAAATGCAGGTAATTAAAAGGTGAGCAATTATAAGTAAAATGGAAAATAATGCGAAATGACAGAAAGCGAATGCAGTTGGATCGCGTTATAGGGACGTGTCACTCAGTGAGTTCCCGGCAAAACGCTCATGTAAATGTACAGGAGCTTATTGCCTACAGTGACATTTTTATAATGACATGATTTCCAATCCCCTTTACATCAAATCCGTGCTTATTTACATTGCCTAAACTGACATCCAAAATTTGTGAACATTTTTATAACATTTACGGGCATTTTTTAAAAAACAACCTCACTTGCCATGCAAAATCTAGTATGAAGTTATTCGTTTTGTACATGCAAGAGCAATACTACTTTGATTTATGACTTTATGAAGCAGTTCGTACAATTTGTTTCAAAATATTGTCATTGCTGTGTTGCGGCAGTTCAATAATAACACGTGACTCATTGCAATAAATATAATAATAAACAAGTTTATATAGTGACTCTACATATGTCATTACAGATACATAAGGACAATCTTGCTATAGTAACATAAACGCGCTGTCCCTTGAGAAGTCACTATAACGCGATTCCACTGTATAATGTAATTACAAGAAAGAAAATATGAAGACAATCTCAATTACAATGAAAACTATTTTTTTCACCATTTCAGTTTATTTTTCATTACAAATTTTATGAATTGTTAATGAGCTGTAATAGTTTGAGTATTTTTATGTTCTGTGATGGTGTCAAAATTGCAAAAAAGAGCATATGTAAATTACGCATTCGAGTATTAGTAGGTATAATTATCTACATTTAGTTCACATAATTATAATTACACTGTAGTGGTATGCCGTTATTCTCAGGTTTATATTTCTTCCAGTTATGTATTCCTTGCCTCCAGGCAATCATTGGACGACTGAACATGATGGTGACTTTATATATTATATAATTATAGTATAATGTTATGCTATTCTAGAAATCCTCCTACAGAACGCACCACCAAATTAATTGTGGAACCTGTTAAAATAAAATATAATGGTCAGTTTATAAATTCAAAGAAAAGTAAATGAATTAAAAATATCTTGCTGGTTAAATATCAATACACAACTGAAATAGCTTGAAGCGATTCACACACCTTCATTTTATCAAAATTAAAAAATAGTGTTTGACATTTAACAGTTCAGTTATGGCTAAAACTAATCAGATATCGAAGATAGTTAAGTATCTAAAGTATTTATAAAAGGAGTAAACCTTAGTTATGTACCTTCTCTAATCTCATTGGCGTCCAGGCGCTCACCCTCCTGAAGGGTTTTTCCCATGTAAATGAGCCGAAATTCATCAGGAGACTTTCCGGCGCGGTCGCAAATCTTCATTTTCAAGTTTTCTACAGACCATTCTGGCTGCACGTCAAATTCGTACCGGTTTTCCTCCATGTCTACGACTGAGATGAGCATTTTGAAATGGTGATGGATTCGCTTCCTATAATTACTTGCTTGGATTTTCTGAAACGTGAAAAACAAAATAATTAAACAAAGACCCGTTAAGAATAGTAAAAAAAAATTTGAATAATAAGTTAAACGTTCCTTGATTCAGTCAACAACTAATTAATATATTAGTAAGTAAGAACTTGTGATAGGAAGAAAGTTTTATATTCGCACAGCAATACTTACAGGCAAAAATGTTGAAAAGGACTGACAAGTGGGAAGAAGATTCAATCTCCTTAAATACACACACGACACTTGTCTTCTGACGATGTAAATATATGTATGTAGTAGGTAGTAGGTTCGTTATTATGTAATTAGTTGTGCTGGCTGCAAACCCAAATAATCTCTTTATATTTCCAAGAACTCTTTGGTTAGCTTTGATTAGGACACGCACGGGTTGGGTTTTCTCCAAGTAAAGTTACTGTTTTGAAAAACATTGTGACAACCAAAATCTTTTTTCTATTTGACCGACTCTGTTTCATGCATCAAAAGTATTGAAATTTTATCTTGTCCTTATACTTGTATCGATGCAACCCAAAGCGAATCGCGTGGGAAAACTATAAATAACTGGTACAGAAAATTTAGGAACTTGGACAACATTAGTTTTAGTTTTCTTAGAATAGACGATAAGTTACTTTTTACAGGCTACCACTGCATAAGCGCAGATAACAGCGTCAACGAAGCCCATGACAACTACAGATATCTGTTAATATAAAATTGCAATGTATAATTGAGTCTATTGATGTGTTCTGGTATGACGTAATTAGGAAGTTTTAGCGTTCTGATCACTCATCACTCGCGAACATTCTATTTTATTACTTCAATTTAAGCGCGTGCGAGACGCTAATTATGAAGTAGGCATGTATCGAGGAGTTATAATTATACGGCTACTTGTAGATTATATGTATAAATGCTTTACATGGTTGCAACTATATTTCATTGCACTCAATTATTGATCTTTTACGCTTCAAAGGAAAGTTGGGACCAAGGTTCAGTTCGGAATTCTCAAAATAATGAATCATCTTTCTTCAGAAAGATGAATGAATGAGCCACATTTATCTGCACACAGAATTCGATCAGCGGTCAAATTGACATTGCATTTTTAATATTACAGCCCACGTGCGGCAGCAAAACAGCATTGATTGCTGAATGAATATTATGCTTAAATCAACGCATTTCATTAATCACTGTTGCCGACTTAAAATAATTTACCTATACATTTATCTATGAAGATACATTACATTTCATCCATCCGTCATCAATGCGAGGAAGCAAGTAATTCTGCATGCGGGCTTGAAAAGAAGGTAATTTTTAAAGACTTAAATCTCATCCTGGAATTCCAATATAATCTGGAAATACGTTACGAGTTTTGGAAAAGTCAATCGGAAGAAATACGGAATTATTTGCAAGCGGGATATCCACGCGTTTAACTAGTAAGTATGATTATGCCGTCTTAAATTACTTGTGGTAAGGGGCAACATATTTTATCCAGTTTCCAAAGAATTTTTTTGCCAAGTCTTGTGTATTATTATAGTCTTTTCCAAGAACTTTACTTTGAAGAGCGAGTACGGTCAACCTTGTCAGCTGTTGATAACCCTGTTAATTATCAGGGGACGGTGAGATAAGAACAACATTTAATTCCTTTGACTTACAATTAGCTTTGAAATAAAATGCACCATTAAATCCTACAGTGCACTGCAGTGAATGTACCTACATATTCTGTGAGGATTAATGGGCTGTATAATTATCTGTACCACATTTATTAACAACCACACGGGTAAATCTATGAATTATATAAAATATCTGCAGAAGGATTTGTCATTGTTCACCAGTGACTGCTTTTTTGGAACTGTAAGTGCTTGCAAGATGTTCAATGTCATATCCTTATGATTAGCTTATTTCCTTTTAGCTAATTTGGAGTGAGCTATATTATAAGTACAGATGATAAGAGGATGCAAAACGGTAGGCAGAACAATGTAAAATTTGCATGCAAGTATGCAACCTACTCGTATTGGCTTGCACAAGTCTAAGTCGTGCAGTTGTATGAATATAAAACGAACGCTGATTGCTATCAAAATATGTTGACTGTGCGATGTACTGTGGAGTTTAAAAACATGATGCTATTTGACTTGCAGTTTTGCAATCTAATGTATTCCGTCCAGTCCTACTTGTTAAAATGTTCGAAAATTTTAGTCGTGCAATCTATGTTTTAGGCAAACGAATATTGGAATATTAAAATTAGAATCCGAAAATGTAATGCCGTGGCTGCTGCTGCCCATCGCATATGGAAAAACCGTAAAAAGAAAAATGAAAATTGTGGACCATTATTTTTGGCTACAACCAGTTTCGTCGCATCCCGTTTCGTCGTATAGGTGTTCGTCGTCAATTTTCCGTTGCATACCCGTTTCGTCGTATCGGTTTATGGTACCCGTTTCGTCGTATGCCC
>JAAXYX010002907.1:0-15071 GCA_036851915.1 Ptenothrix huangshanensis | reverse complement strand
AGGGAACGGTCATAAATGATGTCACGCTAAAAAGCCTGATTTTTGGACCCCCCCTTGTTACGGTTGTGTCACGGAACTTGCGTTTCATGCGCCCCCCCCCTCTGTCACGTCACGCTGAGCTATACTAGTACTTGTGCAATTTAAATGCTTTTTTCAAAGTGTCAAAAATATTTCGAACTTTAATAGAACAGTCTCATCTCTCATCCAGCAAATATCAACAATAAATTTCGAAAATATAAATCGGGGTCTTCATCTTCGGCTCCTGTGAAATTTGGGGGTTGTGGTTTGACCCAGTGGGCCAATGACACCGTTGATGGATGGATTTTCAGTATCTGCGCTTCTAACCTTTTGATTAAGTCTTGCATGGTTTCCATTTCGTTCTTGTGCCAATTTATTTCTCCAGTTTTTGCAAGTTATTCATGTTGTAGTGTCTGTATTTGCTGTAGTAAACCCGTTACTGTTGGTGGGGAAGATGAGCTTGAGCTGTTCCCTGAGGCTTCTACGGGGTTGGAGGTTCCCGATCCACTACTAGTACTTTGGTTCTGTCCATTATTTGAGTTTTGACTGCCTGGTCCGCCGCCAGTGCTTCCATTTCCACGACCACCCATTTCTTAGGATATCTGTAATACTAAATATGAATTTTTATTGTTTTGTTGTGGTTTGTAATGTGGGAGCTCTAATTATTTAGTTTTGCCGATCTATGTTAGTGCGATTTGTGGTGTTGGACGACCTATGTTTTTTCCGAGTGTATATGACGGGTTTTGATGTTTTTTAGTGAGTATGGTAGTGTTTGGTGACCTATGTTTTTCGAGCGGGTGTGATAGTGTTTGGTTACCTTTGTTTTTCGAGCGGGTGTGTTGTCATTTTTTCTATGGTTTTAATTGAATGTTATCCTTATGGGTGATTGAGGAAGCTTTTGCTGGGATTGGGAAGTTGCCGGACAGGAATAACGTCCTATTACTTTGTGGCGATAAATTTGTCTCTAAATTCCAATGTGGTCCTAAATTTGGAAATCTATTCTAGTACATGTGTAATTGATGGTTTCGGATCTAATAGCTATTAAAAAAAATTCTGCTATTCACCCTTGCTGATTCAGTATGATTTTGCACAGGAGTGCATACGGCGTGTATGTAACTATTAATGCAGGGAGTATGTGCGTTTTTAAATGAATGAAAATGAATGGCTATTATGATGTTTATATATCAAGTATTAATATATTGTTATACATATAAATGTACTTATGTGAATTACAATATGTATAGGTAGGTAGTTTACATAATTGTTGTAAGACACATCTATTCTATTGTATTAGGTAATCTAATTGGATTGATTTAGCTTGCTGCTGAAATAGCCTATGATTTCAGGTAACATACGATCCCATTCTACATTGAAATTAACAAACCTTCGTTGTATCATCTTAGCCATACCTGTAGTATATATAATACAATGCTTCACCCAGTCTTTTTTTGGTACGAACATATAATCGAAGAGTGTTTCTACTGCATGTATCCAGAAAGCGACATTTTTGACGCACCTCATACAGTCTCCAAAGAGAACAAATGGAACTGTTGGTGGGAAGTTGAATGGGATTCGGGCCGGATTTCTGGGATAGTAGCTAGGATTTTGGCTTTTACGTGTTGGTGGTGGGATGATTCAGGAGATTCGGGGGTAGGTGAATAGTGCGGAAAATCGTCGATGATTATGGTATTGCTTGTGTCTGATGCTTGGGATGGAGGTCGTTCGACGGTATATTTGTGCTCAAAATGGTGATGGTTCCGGAGTAGGTGGTCTTTGTCTACGAGTGGATGGCATGTTGTATTTAGTCTGTATGTAAAAAAAGGAATATTTTAAAATATGGTTATGGAGTAAGCGCCAATAACCTTGATCAAACGACATGGAATAACGCCAATGTCAGGCTTGGTAAAATAGAAAAGGGTTAAATGTGAAATTTTGAATTTTGAAATATTGTTGTCTCAAGGACCCTAACTAGTAATTACCTATGTGAGTTCGAATATGTTGGGCGCCAATTTAATGATTCTACTACTTATGTATGTAAGCCTAGTGGTATGACTAGAATGAGTTGATCAGTGTTAGCTGACCAGAGTTAGAGCAGTATAATTATCTGTACCTGAATATGAATGAGGTAAAACCGCCTTGAGAAAGGACCCCGTGGTCGCTACTGGTAGGTGTTCGCCTTTACGTCAGTCTTCGCAGGATTCTTTCTTGTGACAGGTAGGTACTTCACGCAGCCGATGACAGAAATAAATACAATGTTTCTTCTCCAGTTTCAGGATAACAATTGATACTTTTATTGACTTTTGCTCGGGTTTTTATACGCAGGTTTTACCGCGTATTACTAGTTAACAATAATGGGTCCTTTGTCTGTTGACAAAAGACTTGACACAAATAAACTATAACTAGAACAATTTACCGTTAGCTTGAAATCTAAATAATTAAATAATTACTTAAGCTAAGAGTAAATGGTACTTGCTTCACCTTCTTTTCCAGAAGGTTGGGTGTTCTGCTGTAGGTATGTAGGTAACCTTATATATACTTGGTCAAAATCGTTGACGGATTCCAAGCGGGACTGAGAACTGTGCACAAAATTGTCGCTTAAGATTCTTGACTAATCAATGGTGCCTATCAAAGCGCCTTTAAGTGCTCTATTAAAATATGTAATAAGCCGCAATTGCCCCAAACAAACTTTGGAAATAAACTTGTTCAAAAGCTTAAAGTTTCCCTTGCTGAGTTCTGCTTGCGGTGTTTTTGCAAAGCATTTTTGGTACAAACGCGAATAATGATACAGTTTAGTAGCCCACATCATGGCAATTTTTGCGCATCAATGAACAGTATAAAATCATAAGAAACAACTAGTTAGATGACCTCGACGTTCCCCTCAGTGGGTCATGCTTAGAGTTGAGACAAAGCTTTTGACCAAGTTTATTTCCAAATTGTGATTAGTGCAAACGGGGATTATTACATTGTTTAGTCGAGCACTTAAATGCGCTTGGATACCGTGAAGTACGGGGATAAAATCGATCTTCACATCTGCTCCCACATCTCCACCCTCCAACATCCCTTCATCATCCCTCTGCTGATCCCTCTGCTCACCGACTCATTTTTCCTTCGTAGGACCCCAGTCTTGGTTTAGATCGGTTCCTGTCCGGAGCTTCAGCTCCTGCCTTCCAGCAGTATCTAATATTTCTATTAATAAATGTCTAGAAGTGAATCTTCTATGTTGTAGCCTTCAATACCAATTAGTACTTAAAGTCCACGTAGGTTATAGAGCACGGAAACCCTTTCGCATGTCTAGTGAGCGTTCCACATCATCATTTTGAGCTTATTAGTTTATTCTTTGCATCTTTTATCTAGCATCCCTTATCCTTCACTAGTCAACCTTTGTGACTGACCCCGACGCTTGACAGGCGCCGGGTAAATATTTGGAGCTTTGGTTTGCTTTATTTATGTGTCATGATCATTCAATACATAATGTATTGCGTTTTTCTGTTTACCGAAATAACCAAAACGATTTAAAATACATTTAAAACCTTAGCTGTAGATGCAAGTGCCGTGAAGTGAGGCCAAGACTCGAGAAACCCCATCACGTCTCACGTTGAAGAGTACACAGTGAGCGTGGAGAAGTGAAAGGAAGCTACCCGTGTTGAATCAGTGAACAGGCCAGTATCACACCAAGTGAGTGTTGTGTGTTGCGCAATGTATTTATTATGGGCCGTCTAAATAACATAATACTGGTTGTGGATGTGACATTTTGAGTCCAACATTTAACGGACACTAACAACTAACATTTTCTTATGTACGTGACCTGTTCTCTTATAGCGTTTCACATTCAATTGTGACATTTGACCTTTTGGAATTTGGTTATTAAAGAGGTTGATATCCTACAACCTAGTTCAGTTTCCTACACATTCCGTGACGTTGATTTCGTCGCAAAATTCGATGGAGAACAGTGAAATTTGATATTAAGAAACTTTTGTGACTTTTGTTTAATGTTAAATCCCACGGTAATTTTTTGTGCCAACTTACCCCAAACTAAACTTTTATGTGAGTTTAGTTTGTGCCACTCATTAGACTTCCATCATGAACTTGTCTCATTAGACTTCCACTATGAACTTGTGACACCACGTTCTCAGTTGTCAAATATAATCTTGTAACTGGGGGAAAATCAGATATAAGAACAAGATTACGAAACCGCGTGAGAATTTTCACCAAGACCAGGAGTTCAATTATGCTGTTGTTCAGAGGTTTAAAATTGATCGTATAACAAAAGTACAAAGATTTTACAGTTCTTAGTTTTTGAGGCGATACCATTATCCAATGTAATCAGCATAAGAAGTCACATCGTCGCAACCGCTATTGCGTGGACTTTAGTGCAAGACCGGATAAACGATTTCCATATCTTAATTTGAAGGCTACAAGGAAAATTTCATAGCATAATGCCCAATCCCCGCCCGATCTGGTATGAACCAGACAGCTGTCAACCATCTATGCGAGAATCACTTTACATTCGTTAGACCATATCCATTGCATTTTTCCATCGTCACCGATGTAAATCTTGCAACCTTCAAAGCCATTCCCATGCCCAACCTTCAAACTTGAAAATATTTTGGGACGTCCGTTCACCAGTGTCTTTTGGTTGGTTATCACCAATTCAATTTCATCGAGTATTACGTGCTACTTTGTGTGCACAACCACCGAGACAGAATATATCGTGCACTACAAAGATTAACTTTTACCCACATCACTCTCCTCGACTTTCTTATTAATTCTGTAGTTTTTAAGTACTTTGTCGAGTTTAGAATCTCAACGTATAAAACTTGTGCCATAATTACCACACGACCAGTTCCCCAACCCATAAAGTTCCGACTCGTTTGGGAAATTTGGTCACCCTTGTGCCGTGATTCTGTATTCCAAGCCCAGCCGCTGGCTATCACCAATGCTATGATAGGATTACCGGTGACAGGCCGACCATGTTTTGTGGTATACATCAATGAGGCTTGCTCTGCTAGTACCTGCACATTTTGTTGTTATGCGTGTCCATAAGCTCATAGGTAATAGTAATATTTAGTACGATATAAGACATTCAACTTTTGCCATTAGTGTCATCTGTAATGTAGAGTGTACAGAGCTGTCACGCTGCAAAGCATTTAAATCACCATTGTTCAGTCATGCTTCGGTCGTGGTGTAGTGTTTAACGGAAACCTTTTTGACTATTTTTATCTCATAATTTTGATTATCTGTTACTTTTGCGTATCATTCAAACCACGTCTTGGACGATGACGGTAACCCGTCGATTACTCTAATTATTTGCTCGCCCAACAAATCCATTGGTTGCAAGATCAGCTAAATACCACCCAGGCCGATTTGAACCTCGAAAAGCGTCGTAGTCAACGCGGACTAGGCATTACTTTACAAGTCCCCTTTGCTCCCCCTCAAGGTCCAAATCAACCCGTCCAGCCCTGTGTCGTCGCTCAGGTAAGCAATGAAGAACAACGTCATGACAATCATGATGGTGAAAGGAATGGAGATGCTGCTCCCCCCAGCATAATCTAAGTTCCTGCACAACAACATCAGAATTTCCTTGATCAAGTCCATTATCTTTAACAGGAGGCTAGACTTGTCCAAGCTGGTCGTGACCTGTTGCTTTTGGATCTACGAATGGCAAATCCAGAGAAATGGTTCCTTAGTCTCAAGAAAAGCCTCGAACTTAACATCTTTACCATAAAGAATGCCATCCGTTGGGATCAGAATCTCGAGGATCTCCAAACAATCCACGAAGTTGACCTTGCCAATGTCGCAGGTAACATGAACAAGTTAGTTGTCCCACCAAGTTTATGTCCCACTCAGAATTATTGAGTAAGTGGTTGAGAGTTTATTGGTACACTTGGAACGACACTCATCTAACTGCCGTGACAGGTAATAACGCGGCAAACCAAGTCATTTTCAATTGTTTCTATGAGGAGTTTCAAACATTCGTCGTGGGGTTGGTGCAAAAAGAAAAACCTTACGCCGACTTACAAAACTTTAAATTCGAACTAACCATTACAGGCCAACTATAATACGGGCGATTACAAGACATTCTTTCTCAAGCTCGACGCCGACTGCTGGAAGATGATCAATTTTGTTCCTTATGGCATAGCAGAGAATACAGCTTTAGTCGATTATCCCAGCGAAGCTGCTTTCGTGAATGGGTTTGAGCGATATTTGGCACCACTCCAACGTCGTGGGGATAAAGCTGCTTGCAGTAGAGCCCACCGTCAGGTCGTCATCATCGTCACCCACCACGATTACTGTGTTGTCCACAAATCTCCGTACCCAACAGCTCTTTCGCCTAGAACAATATTGGGAAATTAAACGTACGTCGGTATGTGATAATTGCCACCAGAATAGTTACGTCTTAGATGACTGCTGGCAGTAAGTAATAGAACGATACTAAACCATGATGAATGCTGGTGGTAACCCTAATGTCCCTTGGCGTAATGGCAATAATAATAGGGGTGGTTTCGGCAGCAATAACCGTGAAGGTTTTAGTAAAGGTTCCGGTAATTATTATAATGGCGCTAATGTTTGTGGTGGTGTGAATTATCAGTACCAACCACAACACCAACATCCACAGGCTCAATGTTACGCATCGCTCCAGCAACAATTCATCTCTGTTCCCCAGCAAAAACAATTTATTCCCGCTCCCCAACTACAAGTACAAGTCCGTCAACTTCAACAACAAAACACCCCTTCAAAAGAGTGTTATGTCCAATCCCCAACCTGGAACAAGCGAAAGTAAATTCAATTCCTCTGCCCAGAATACAGCAAACGCTAGTCGTAATTTAAACTAGCAAACACGGAAGACCTTTTTTCACGGTTTCGGAACCCTTCAATTATGGCAGGCTTTAAGCCGGAAACTAACCTGACCATAAATCCTCAAAATTCGTTTCCTAATCATGTAACCGTTAATCATTTACCTCATTCTTCAATACCGTGCAGTAATCCTTTCTAGGAACAGAGTGCTATCCCGCACATGAAATGTCCATTCCCTACTCCTTCACGTGTAGCTGTCACGTATGGATTACTTTTCGATTTTCCGCCTTGTATCAACGCTCGCTCGCATTTACTTTCCTTTTTGAGTACTATCATCGACAGATTCTTCTACTGCTACACTAAACCTCACCTTACTGTAACAGTCGCCTTAGAACACGAAATTAATGACTTATAATGTTGTGCCAATATTCTCCCGCTCAAATTTCCACCCAGCACCACATCATTATGTGCACCCTGAGCTGCTTCTGTGGAGAAACATAAAGTTCGTTAGCGTTCTTTATGGAGCGGACCAAAGGATTGGTCCGCTTCATAAAGTATAATTTAATCGGTGATAAAATGGTGGGCAAAGTCCCAGTCGACCGTTTCGTCGGTTTCAACGGCGGTTCAAACTACCGGATCCTCTATTGAACAACCCTTTTCCCCCTTCTACGACTGCAGATGAACTCGACCATCCCATTTCTACAGTGTTAAATGAGCGTAGCATGGGTAACCTCCACCATGACTTTGAGCAGTGCAATTCCAACGTTGATAGTACTATCGCTCAAAATCCTCCCACTCAATCGTCATCATTTTCCTCCGCATCAATCAATGCTACAAGCAATCGTAGCAGTACAATTGTAAATTGAAAGCACTGCATTCTTCTAGACTCTCGTACTGCTCTGACTTAACTTAAAACCGTGACTAGTGACAAATCGAATGTGACTTCAGCAGTAATCCCTAACATCAAGTTGTTTAATCTATTTTCAGCTTTCGAGGAAGTTAACGACGATCCTCTTAGTGTTACTAACGTGTGCGATCCTTCGGACATAGCCAATTTGGAAACCGTTTTTTCCGGTGTGACCGTGCTTAAGAGACAAAAAGTGCGTACTCTCGGTCAAATTGAAGAACAGTCTCAGTGAGCTTTCACGAACAACGGCGCCACTCGCAGGATCATCTTTGAAAAGTTCTGCAATTATTTACCAAAGGTGTATTCATTACGGTCGTTTTCCCAATCTTTTATATTGTGGTCTTGCTGCTACTAGTCACAAAGTTACATTGAGCTATTATGCCACCATAGCCATTGTGACTCCAGGTGTAAGGTTTACTCATATCTTTGCCGTACTTCCGAATGCCAGGACTCGATTAACTTTGGCATGGACTTTCTGCCCATGCATTAGCGTAAAATGGACTGACAATTTAGCATGGGTATCTTGTTATAATTTAGATGCTTGTCCTGTAACGTATGGAGCTGTCGGGGACGATAATGTTAGTTTGTGTAACGAATCTATTACTGTACAACGTGAGTTTGATGATGTAGATTATGCATTCATAGATTATTCATAAATTCATGAGCACCCCATTTAGTTGACACGCATACGCAGGCCAGGATAATGATAGTAACCAAAGTCATACTGCATTTGCCTTCGATACATTTAACACTAATACAGTAACAGTAACTCCTAAATCTCGACCTTCCCTTCCCTCTGACTAAATTATATGGTGTCTCATCAGTTAAAGAACGAATTATTTTCTATGGTAGTACGTTTTAAACTATCAAATTAGGTTCATGTGTGTCCTTCAATAATACTGTATTCCATTTTAAAGTTCAATTTAGAACTAAATCTAATGATTCTATTACTTTTTACCATTTACGAACTCAATGTAAACTCAAAGAACGAAGTATAGATTTCGTTGCCAACTCATTTGAGATTGCAAAGTTTGGATGTAAATATGTTTTTTACTAATATTAAGAAATTAATTTTATGTTCGCTTTCGAAAGGTATTACTTGATCATTCTTCCTGTTTGTATGTATTTTAAATAAACGACTGGCCTGTACATTTAGTGTTTTTTGGTTATGGATTTATTCTTGATTACTAAATGTCCGGAGTTATAACAAACATATGTATTTTGATGCTCAAAGTACTACTACTACTACTACAAAAAAAATCCAGGTACTTCAAGCTTTCTTATTGGAGCAAAATTTAAATTTATCTTTTAAAAAAGTAAAGTTAATATGAAAATCAACGGCAAAAATCGGATATGCACGGTCTAAGGGGCTCCCAAAATTCTAAACGAATATATGAATATACGAACTAAATAACTATTTACGATTATTCAACTCTGCCGCATTTTGTTCCATTTAAGATCTTGTTGTAAGTTTCTCACTTTTCCCCATAAATCCTCGTATTGCCTTCTTTTAATTCGTCGCACTTGAACAGGCCAGTCTATAAATTACTTCGAACTTGGTATAGCAAAATTCCAATTTTTGTTATTTTATGCTGAGAAAATTAGACATTAACTAGCGACGTGTTTCTTCAAAACTTTGGTTTTCCATCAATAAATCGTAAACTTTCTTCAAAAATGCACTCCAGAAATTCCTTCGAAAATAAACCTAACGTTCCTAATAAAATCCTTGACCCTCAAAAACAGATAATAAATGTTCCTCCTCCAAATATATTTCGGGAATTCCCTCAAAAATTAAATTCTAATCTCCCTCTCCTTTAAACTATAAAATCGAAAATTCTTTCTTTAACTTTCTCAAAACTAAAAAACTAAAATTCCCTTAAAATTAAACTCTTGTCTTGAAATAGTCTTAAAAGCCTCCACAAAATACAACAAATCACCTCGAGCACACATTTTCCAAATTCCTTCAAATATAAATTCCCGATTATTGGTGTTCAGCGATTACATGAGCTAAGGAAACTAAAAAATTAATTTCCATCTATTTACGTCTGTAATGGCTACGATTCGTAACTTTTTCACAGAAAAGGCATGATTTTTGGTTAATCCGTAGACGGCTTAGTTTCGTGCTAATTAGTTAGTACGCTATAAAACAAAAATTTTAGCTGATAAAATTGATAATTCTCCTTTACTGAGGATGAGAGTGCGATGAGAGAGGTCAAATGAGAGTGGGATTACTATTCGACTTTTCCTACCTAATTCTGATTATTGTCACAATACAGGAAAAATGCTCAATGGCGTTAGAATTCCTTCAAAATAACAACCAAAATTTCAGCATGGTAATCTGGCAAAAGGGACATCAAAAAGGCAATTGTCGTTAAATATAAGTAGTATGCATCTTACTATGGGGCACACAGAAAAGGCGTAAAAATAAACTTCTCTGAAAAACTAACATTTACATGCATTTTTTATCAGTTAGACAAAAATACAAAAATTAAAATCTATCATCTGTTTTAAAAAACTCAAAAAATCTCAATTACGCGTTTTCGAAATACCCGGCTCCAAAATTAGAATTCATGGAAAAAGCGAACATTTATCTGTAAAATGCAGTTAAAAGCGTATTCAGATGGTTGTTGATAATTCGTTATATCTAGACTAAAAGAATTATTTCGAATTTTTTTTCACTCGCTTCCGGACTGCTGAGCTGGAAGCATTAAGCTATTTCTCTCTGCTGGTGCCTGGTTCCTGACTTCCACAAAGTCACGGTTGAATGGATTTCAACCCAGCTGTATTTGCGGCAAGGTACCTGACACCTCAAAGGTTACGGCTCAATGAGTCCATCTGTAGGTTCGTTGGACTCAGATTTGTGATTTGGTGCCATTTCCTTTCTGCGAATCCAGTCCGTAATTAATTTCATGCTTCATCAGCTTTCTTCAGTACAGAAATGACAATATCTTCAATCAGAGATGATCAAAATTTAAAGGTATCCATAAAGTCCATAAAGAACTTGGATATCGTCCCTCCTGCACCTACGTACAGGCCTATTACTTGTATTTCATCAAGCCCAAGTTTTTTTCTTAAAGTAGGGAACGCAGAGTTTGTAGATATCCTTCTTGTCTTGATTAACTGCTTCAGATTGACTAACATCTTACTCTATTCTTATTGTGGGGTCCACAATCACTCACTAAATTTTTAGTTACACTACTCAACTAAAGTTTTGTCACTAAATCGTAAGCGATGATGTCCACACGACTGAAGAAACCTTCACCAGTGCATTCGACTTCTTGTAATACTGCCCAGCCCATTTTCTTCATTGCATCTGCGATGGGTCTTCTGACAGCGTGATGACGATTGTTTCGTAGTAGCTCTCCCCTTCGACATTTTTCAATGAAGTGTCTAAGAGTTTCGATCTCGTTGCAGCCATGACGGCACAAAACGGTCTGATTCAAGGTCTGGTCGGGAGGTTGTAAAGATAATCACGAAACAAAGAAAAACGAAATAGATTGGCAAACATGTGAAAGGTGTCATCGTAGCTTCTTTAATCAGGATTGTTATGATAAACATTTAAGTAATGGAACATGTGAAAAATTATGGAAATGTAAGGATTATAAGAAGAAAACATTATATATACACGAAAATCAAAAACATATTTGCAATAATATGTACTTAGTGTCGTATTTGCGCCCAAATTTTTCCACCCAATCATACATGTTACATAAGAAGAAAGCTGCTTAAAAAACCTTGTAAAAATTATATTTTTTCCGATTATGAATGCTATTTAAATGACCAAAAGAAACATGTACCAAATTATATATCTGCTAAAGATTTTTTGCAAATTGAAAACGAATTTTATTCAAACAACAATTTCTGTTAATGGGCTTTAAAACAAAAGGGGTTTACTGTTGTGGCTCATGATGCAAAATCGTATGATACACAGTTTGTATATAATTGAAGTCAAAATAATTCCTTCAGGAAAAAAACTTAACAGCTGCTAAATCAAAAACAAATTATATTGGTAGTTTCAATTATATAAGTCAAGCATTAAAAAATGTAACCCAAAACATGTGGTTTAACAGAACTAAAAAAACAGTTCCAACATCATTTTAACCTTTTGAGCTCGACAATAATGCTGTACAATATAAACCTACGAACGAATTTCCAAATTACGACAGATCATATATGCACCGAAAATAGTTGCTGAAGGCAACCAGTGAATGTGCCGGATTAAACAATAATGGAAATCAGCAAACAACCGGATTTAATTTATTTGTCTTTTCCTACTTAAATTTTGCAATGGAGGCAATGATAATGGAAATTATTTAAATTTAAAAGCTTCGGGCCTCAGTAACGTCCTGAATCAGTTTAGATTTAAACTTTCCGGCCCTCGATTATGAATCATTTCAGTTTATATTTGCATTTTCAGGCCTTTAGTGTTAGTTATGTTGAACGCAAGTTTGCATTCTTCGGCCCACAGTAGCGTGTTTTTATAGTTTATATTTGCACGCTTCGAGTAAAAAATGTTAACAAACCCGAAATTTGAAACTATATTGGACGTCTTCCAGACAAAATGTATTATGAGCCTGATTGAATGAAATCAGAAAAAGAAAAGAAAGTTTGATAAATGGTATAAAGATAAAAATGATTTAGAATTCAACTTTATGGAAGAATTAAAAGCGTAGTGGAAATCTGATGTTAATATTTTAAAAGACGCATGTATGTTTTAAATGGTGGTGAGTATATAATGCCAGGGAAAAATAGATTGTAGATGGTTTCTGCCATGAAACTATACAATTTATCAATATCACGGATGTTACTTTCATAGTTGTACTAAATTTTATGATAAAAGTATGATTAATAAATCAAATAATCAAAAAATGATACAATGAAACAATTCAAAGATAAAACTAAAGAGTTGGAAGAAGAAGAAGAACTTAGAGAAAAAGGTTATAATATAGTAGAATATTATGGTCACGAATATGAAAAAGATGAAACTGTTAATACTTATAAACCTTCAGTTGATATTGTCCCACAACTAGATCCTCGAGATGCATTTTTGGTGGTAGACAGAAACTTGCACAGTATATCAAAACTAAAAAAAATGATGCAAAAAATGAAATTAAAATGAAATATTATGATATATTTAGTCTGTATCCTAGTGTAATGCTTTTTGATTTTTATCCTGTAGGATACCCTATTAAAATAAACAATCCAAAAGAATACGATTAATCATGGTTTGGATTCATTTAATGTAAAATAATTCCACCTAGAGGGCTATATCTTCCAGTTTTACCTGCAAAAATTAATTGTGGTCAAGCTTAAAAAGTAATATTTATTCTGTGACAATTGATATATAATATTTAAAGAGCTGAATGTAAGTAGATTGAAAATGAAAGGTCTTTTATTCGAACATGAACTGCAATAGAAGTAGAAAAATCTATTGAAAAAGGTTATAAAATTGACAAAAAATATGAAGTACAGACTATAAGGAAAAAGCAAACAGTATTTTTGATGCTTATATTAAAGACTTTATGAAATTAAAAGCCGAATCAAGTGGACAGCCTGTTGATAAAAATGAATATAGAATACAATATGAAATTACTAATCTCGGACGTAAAGCAATTGCAAAACTATTCCTAAACTGTTTGTGGGGAAAGTTTGAACAAAGATCAAATATGAAATAAGTTCAAATAATAACAAAAATTGATGACATGTATAAAGTTCTGGAAAATGGTAAATTTAATATAAGCAGTGTTCATATTATAAATGATAATTTTGTTCGAAATGAGTATAAAATAAAGAATGGTTTTATTGAATATAGTACAGCTACTAATACTTGCAGCATATACAATCGCTAATGCTAGATTGCGATTATACTGTGCTTTAGAAAAGTTACGTGTTCGGGTAATCTATTTTTACACTGATTTAATTGTATGGATAAATCAGGAGCCCCCATAAGGTCAATCGCGATCTACAGGTAGATCGCGAAGAAGTTTTAGGTCGATCACGGAACGCATACAAGAAGGAAAAATATACACTAGATAAGACGTTGAAATTGAACTATCCGAAAAAATAGAATAAGGTTACATAATGTTACTTACAGATGTAAAACTTTCGATAATTACTGAATGTCGACATTTTTTTGTCGCTTTCCTTTAATTTTAAACTGGCATACAAAAATGCAAAAACTTGCAATAAAGGTTATTAGGTTATTCAGCGGCAGTAGGCAACACTACTAAGTTCTGGGAAAATTAAATGTCGTTTCGTACTTACATCACTTAGGCACGTGTACAACATATTACCAGTGATACTACACAGCTAATACCAGAAATAAAGTTCTTTGGACCTATTCATACATAGTTAATAAAATATAGTTTCCATTTTTTGAACTTTTATTTTTTGAATTTGATTTACAAATGATATCCGCGTTATTTGTAATACGTGTGGTATGCAAAGGTGATGAGACAAGTTTCGGAATACTTTTTTGTCTCTGTAATAAGTAATTTGGAGTGATGATTTTTTTACAATTAGTAAATTGCAACTATTTTACGGTATACCATTTATATCAGCCTCAAAGTAAGATCGCTAATAGAATTTCTTAAATACTTCCACATCAATTTTTTTTTGTCAAATTAAAATTTGATTGCCAATTTTGACTAGAATCTCCAGATAAGCTTTGGGATTATATAAACATGATTCCGACTTTCCTTCATGTTTATTTTACTTATATTTGCTGAAACAAATTCAACGAAACTTTATGTATTCTGCTGGCCACATCAAGGCACTTACTTGCACGGAATTGAATTGATTACAATTTTAAATTAAACAAGTAAATTATTTTCAGTGATTCCATGCACTAGCTGTAAATATACTGCCAACAACGGCAATAAAAAAGTAAAATACAGGTTATTTTTATAACCTTTCATAGTAGATCGCGAGCAGTTTTGGAAACCCAAAGTAGGTCCCAGAAATAAATTAGTGGGGGCCCCTGGCTTAAGCTAAGTCAAGCCGAAGGCAGTCGCATGCCAACATCAACCACCAAAAACTAGCGGACGAAAATCTCCGCAAAATCTTCATGACTCCACGATCCACGACTAATGCAGCTGCGCCAACTTCCAAAGCTCGAGAAAACTCTGCTACACGCAATAAGAAAAATGCACACGGTTTCACTCGAAAATCTAACAATAAGCGTTCCTCGTCAAAATTTCCCGAAACAAAAGATCCTGATCCTGCTTCACAATATTCTGAAGATTCAAAACCTCCCGCATTATCACCTCCTTTAGATCCACAGCAACAGCATTCGCAACTAAGAATTCCATTCCCCACCATGGCCGGAATCGCTACGGTTTACAATTCAATG
>JAAXYX010002906.1:0-15909 GCA_036851915.1 Ptenothrix huangshanensis | reverse complement strand
CGAGTTACTGAGTTGTTCAAATTGAAGAATTTCCGAACGAAAGACTAGGCAATCAAAATCAAATCAAATCAAAGGCATTATATTCAGGTTATGCAATTCCTTCAAGTGCAGATTCGGATGTAGTTGATCACAGTTGAGTGACAATGGAATTCATGGGAAACCTCATTAGGAGCCTTTAGTCATAAAAGCAAACCGGGAAAAGCCAAGGTAAAGTACAGATATGTATTCAAAGGTAAAAGGTAAAAAATTCAGATGAACTTTAACGACGAAAATGATTGCAGCCAAAGTATAATTTCAAGAGCTATAAAACAGTAGCGGAAACTTGATGCTCATAGACTAATAGAGCTCCGTATGTTCTGGTCAATCTGGTCCGAACCGTAAAACGATTTGGTTTGGTCTGCAGTCTGGCCTTAAAAATTATGACTAGTCTATTAATAAGAAATTATGCAGTCCGACCAGGTACGAAAAATTAGACCAAATTTGTCCACACGTGCATATCCGTACGTAATTTGGGTATGCTCAGTTCTTTGTTTATTAACATTATTATTACTATTATTATTCTTTATTCAGCAACAGACACGCAAGGTCCACAGCAGAACAGGATATAACATCCATTTATACTTATTCTACTACAAAATTACTTTAGGTATGTGCCTACTATTGAAGATATGATAAAGGTATAAGTGGTAGTGTACTAGCGAAGAAAACATGAAAGGTGGAGAAAGCGGATATTTGATCTGGTCACGTCTGGACTGAAGAGGTCCTTTCGGTACATCTTCCAATTTAAAGTGGCTTTCAGTTAAAACGGTTGATGAAATTACGATAAAAATATGAATAGTAAAACAACCCATAGTCCGAACTTTGTTCACAATATTAACTCATGACCATTTATTATTTTAAAGAATATCAAATTTTAACAAATTAATTCTGGTCACACTTTGCAACCATAATTTTGTACATCATATAGACTATAGATAGTACTACAGTGAGTCGGGTTCCATATTGGAGATTATTCTTCATGGGAAATTCAAACTGACCGAAATTTATAGCACAGAGTCAGATTTGTTACAATACCATAAGAAACTGTCGCTAAAAAGACCATCTCGTAAAAAATACCAAACCAACAAAATTGACATAAACGGTACAAAATATCATGCATGACATTATAGCCGAAAGATGCATAACACTGCAGTAATAATAAATACTAACTCATGACCCAAAATGATGTGGGTAATGATCTAAATGCACAATTTCTCGCTTAAAGTAAAGCTAATGCTAATTAATTATATTATAATGATACGCATTGATATGAACCAGTAATTGGTTATAAATATTCTCCGACATTGGTATGACTGAAATAAAACTACAACTAATGATAGTGGTTGAGAAGGTATGAAGGCTTTTTGTAAGTTCAATCGCTGTTTTGTCTGGAAATGTAACAAAAATCAGTTGTTTATTTTACAAAAGTATGGCTTGTTGAAGTTTTCTTATAGTGCTGGAGCTTAATTTACATAGATCAAAATCAAAAGTAACCCCAGAGTCCATCGACCACAGATCTTTTCCTGAATTTTCGACAATGTCTACAACCTCTTGTAGCTTATTAGGATCATCAAGAAGGGCAATTTTAGAGTGTAGTTCTCGAAGTAATTTCATTTCGGCTGTAATGCTTCCAGCCACACCAGCATGACTAAATCCACCTCCACTATTAGCCTGGCTACTATTGAAGCTACTCCGATTTCCTCCACCGTTTCCACTTCCACCTCCTGATGATGAATGGTTCGATGAGTCTTCTTCTGACGAGGAACTATGAGAGTTGTAGTCATTGCTAGAGGGAAAGGCCAGGGGGGACTTAATTTTATTAGAGCTGCGAGAGCTTTTCCCCCTGTGGCTACTCCGTTTTGACTTCGATGATGAATTTTCTGCTGGAGCGGCAACAACCCCAGTTTTGTTTACATTGCTAGCATTGCCACTGCGTTTATACTGTTTACCTGCTGCATTGGGTGACAAAAGAGGTGACACTGCTTCTGTCGCTGATGAAATTTCTAAATCGTAAAAATTTCCACTTGATTTACTGGATTTATGCGAAGAGGTATGCGAACGTTCTTTACTTAAAGATGAGGAAGCGACTTTAGAAGTATCTTTGTGCTTAACTTTTGTACTAGAAATGTTGTAACTAGTCTTCTCAGACTTGACACTGGAGGATTTTTTGCTCGATGAACTACAAACTGTAGAAGTGGGTGGCGGCGTTTCAGGAGGTAAACTGGAAGAATTTTTTCTTCTCTTGGTAGAGGCTGGCATTGACGGTATCGGAGATCCCGCTGTGGGTGCGGGGCTCTGACTCTTCTTGTTTCGTTTTCTAGAATTACTGTACTTTGAACGATCGTTCTTCGATGTAGGCATATCCTCAACTGAACGATTGGAATCTGACATGGTGAGGGGCGACATATCCGAATCATCCTCTGAATTCATAGCACATGGAGAACTACTACTACTACTAGATGAACTGGATGATGAGCAAGAGGAAGTTATTGGACTCAAGTTGCTAGGTGTGTTCTTGGAGGCAGGGCTGATTTGTGAGATCGGAGGTTTCTTTGCAGTGTTACTTTTAGGGAGGATTTCTTCGACTTTATCGCGGTCCCTATTTTTGCTCCCACTCCCACTGTGCCCCTTTTTGCTCTTTTCCTTCTCCGAGTGAACGGATTGGTCAAACACTTCAGATTTCCTCTGTTTTTTCGGCACAACTGTATTGCTTGGTGGAAGCATCTTTTTTGAAGATATTTTCTCTACTCTATTCATCGATTTAGAAGATTTTGCTTTCGACGAAAATGACGAATTTAATGCCGGATCCAAAGTAGGTGACTTTTTCGAAGACCCCTTGTCCTTTTTGCTTGAATTTGAATGAGTGGATTTTTCTTTGATATCGCTGGTTTCGTCTTTTTCCTTGGTTCTCGAAGGAACATTTTTGTCCTTGTCACTTTTCGATGACTTTAAAGTAGCTGTCGAAGTAGACGACGTAAGTGGAGCAGCTGGTCCTGATCTTTTCAACGGTGTACCGAAAAGAGTTTCAAACGAGTTCTTCGGACTTGACTTTGAATTTTGCGTTGTGGCTGAGGAACTCGTTGAAGGTTTAGAAGCTTTACCGCCGCTGCTCGATCCACTCGTGACGTATGAGTTAGACATCATTATTGTTTTCTCTTGCGTTGCATTTTTAGAATCGAATATGATACCTCCGCCTTTTAAAAGCTTTTTCCCAAACTCATCAGTGGGAAAATTAAATATGAGCTTTTCTTTGCGATTAGGATTAATTGGAGATCCAGCGGACTGAAGATAGAGATCATAGTCGAAGACTGCTTTTTTGGGTTCTTCTTTGTTCTTAAACTGAACCTGTGATCACATATACATAACAATTAGGTATCAAAATTTACACTTCAGATAAAATAATTTCACAACGAATGAATTTACTTACTTCGATATTAAGGATGAAACCAGCATAACCGGACTCTTTGACACAGTAAGGGGGTTCCTTGACGACTGAAATTCAATTCAAAAATGTTTTGTTCTAGGGCTTTGAGGGATGGTTACTCATAAATTGTCAGAAATCAATTTTTATCATTAGTCGTAGGTACTATAAAGATATAAAAAAGTTTACCTCTTCTTGGTTTCGGGAAGGATTCATGGAGGTGAAAAATGACTCGATCCACAAAATGTGAAATGTTTCCTTGGTCACCTTTTACATAAACTTCCCAGTCATGTGTAAATCCTTCGGGTGTCACCCTCTCCCGAATCGACGCCTTGTGTCCAAGGATCAGTTCCACAAAAACTTTCTGCAAACGGAACAAAACAGACATTAAGCTTACTGCTTCTTAGGTCTACAAGTCAAAGGTTGTTTAAGTTGTTTAAGGATATTCTGTTGTGAAGCCGATGCAAAAACAGCTATAAAAATGCATATACTAGTGATGATCTTTTTCTAATTTCATATTTGAACGAATATATGAACGCTAATTTAATTAAGGCAAGTTCAAACTCTAACATACGAGGTGTAATTGCTGTTACTAATATGAAAGCTAGCGCTAGCGGTGTAAAAATTTCTGTTCTTTATTACCGAAGTCCTGAACTCCTAGTAACGTGACTCACTATAGAATCGAGATGTTAGTTTACTTAAGTCAAAGATACACGCACAATCCGGAAAGGTATACTGTAATCACTGTTACTACAAAAAGAGCGATAAAGTATAAAGAAACAACAATATTACACTAGATACAACGTAATCAGTAATAGGGAATTCAAAATTAAATTAAACCTGTGGAACTACCTCCATGGTTAAGGTTGAGAGGGTCCCAGTATCGTGCTGATACAAATCAGGGCTCAGTGTTTCAGCCAACTACTAGTCCTAGATTGCACGCATTCACTTGTATCGTACTTTAATCGGAATTCAGCTCAGGGTGGCTGTTAGTACGGTGCGGTGCTTTCTGTGAAGTAGCTAATAGATTTCCAATCACCAATCTGAAATTAACAATTAAAGAGATTTAGAAGATTTTAATTAAAGAGATCAAATATTAAATATCACCAATAGACTTATCTAAACAAGGTGCTTTTAACTTTCCATTACAACCACGATGCTGCAAATGAATGATGAGTAGAAACTACACTGAATTGTTTATTTGATATCAATTCAAGATAATTATTAGCTGAATATATTATTTCATCGATATGCATTCCAATCGCGCCAAAACGATTCGGTGAACGCAAAACCAAACAAAAGACCGCAGCAATTGACACTACGTACGTCGTCTAACATCTAAATCAATATCCTTTTTTATTTTTATAGCTTGAATTTCAAATTTAATCGTAATTACACCTACTACCATTTCTAAAATTCAACTGTGCCGAATAAGATTAAATAATTTTTTAACTTGCAATGCTAAATCTTGAATGCACATAATCACTGTCAACTGGGTCACTGTCATTAACCATTTGAATTAAATGTACTTACTGAAGATCAGGAGTTAAACCGGTCAGATAGTTCTCATAATTCAAAGAACGAACGCACCGAGTCTCTCGTAAAGATTTCACTATCATAATTTTACAATCCTTTTTGATTTAAACTCCCTAAAATAAAAATCGGGTGCATTTCATGTACATGCAGGGATTTAGAAGAATGCAGTAAATCATACCATGATACTCAAAGCGGTTAGTTTCGAAATTTGACATCTGAATCTTGACCTTCTCTGGCATTGCCTTAGAAATAAAATTTATGGCACTCCGAATGAGAAAAATATTCCTTTCACTCTTTTTAGAGGGATAGAAAATAAAATCGGTGTCCGGGGGATCGTAGCGGGCATTCACAACCACAACACAATAAATATATTCATAACTATAGTGACTAGCATAGGTACCAAAGGTAAACCCAAATTACAGTACATAATGCTAATGATCACAATTAAAATCCACTCACGCTTTTTCCTTTCGGCGACTCGNAGAGGGATAGAAAATAAAATCGGTGTCCGGGGGATCGTAGCGGGCATTCACAACCACAACACAATAAATATATTTATAACTATAGTGACTAGCATAGGTACCAAAGGTAAACCCAAATTACAGTACATAATGCTAATGATCACAATTAAAATCCACTCACGCTTTTTCCTTTCGGCGACTCGTTACTTTTATCTCGTACTGCTGACTATGGGACGACTGAATGAACGTAAACTAATCAATTACTACATTTATTACGGACTAAATATTGTTGAAGGATAATGATAATGAAAGCAGTCCAAGTGTAAACAGCGTAGCCAGTTGTGGAACTGGAACATAGCACAACACTCAAAGCCACTGCCAAGAGACGAATGTTGATCTGACTCTGAGCAGTGCTGCAGTGCAGCGATACTAGCGCCAAGTACGATTCTCTATTTCATCTCATCCCACTATACTACAAATAAAGGGTATCTACACTGCACTACAAGGATTTTGAAAAATAAGCATCTAAAGATCACCTAAGAATCTTTTAGAGAAATGATGTTTGAAATTTGACCTCGTTTTGACTACATATCAGAGTTTTTATTTTGAATAAGTGATGTTGTTTCAAACTCATCTGCAATGAAACATCAGAATGTGCTGTTAATTTTATGGTCACTGCTGTGTAATCCCTATTTGGTAGTTCTTAGAGTGTATCGTGACTTATGCAAAGTTGTGATGGGACGCTCCTAGGCATTCAGTTCGGATCAAGATCGAAATGGATGGGGTTGTTGGACAGATTATGCTGGAACATACCTACAAGATTTGCTCACTCAAGGGCAAACTGAAGTTTGTCAATTTGTCAGTGGTGGATTTTGAAGTCTATGTTTCCAATTCATGTTAGCAATTTTTATAGTACATATAATTATTACTTTATTACCTTTATATTACATGTTGTAGGTACATAATTATAATTAATGGATATAATAATAACTCATTTTTCCCCTTGGAATTATTGGCAAAGACGAAATTCATTTTTCATTTGCTAATGTGTGCGTTGAAACAATGACCATAAGTCCAAAATGGTAATCAGTAATCAGTTAAAAATTAGCCAACTAGTCACATAACGTTTAATTAATATGTCAATATGCATTAAAGAGCTTCCCGCTCTCCAAAAGTTATAGCATCTGTACACGTGCATACGTGAAAAGCATAATTAACGCAATTTTCTGGAAATCTATACACTGCGCACTGTAAGAACTGAGGAATCTTAAAACAAGAAAAACCGCCAAAACACACTCGTATTTAGCATAATTATGAACGCAGTTAGGGTGCACCTTATGCGCATCTCAGACACATTAAAAAGCATCTTGATCTGTCAGATGCAATTTAGGTGAACTTGAGATGCATTAAATAATTCTACTACGAGTATGATATTATGATTTTAAATATACGAGTTTGTACAGTGCTGATGTTAAACTTGGTCATTTTGTTTTCTTTTGCGCCTTCTGACCTCGATTTATACATATTGGACTTATGGCAATAAGTCAGATTTTGGGGTACCGTGGAGACAGTGGGGAGTTGGGGTTGGGATGGTTGTTAAGCGACAAAAATTTTACCTAACTTTGTAGATCTGATGATGATCCCTGATCCAGCAGCAATAAAACTTGTGCAACTGTACCTGCAGCACTGAAATTTTTGTGGGTTGGAAGTTGGAACGTTATGAGCGTTGACCTTGGCTTTATGCTAATATATAGTTCTTAGAATTTTTCCAAGGCAAAATTGACTACGATGCGTAAATATGTCCATGATTTTTAAAAATGCTTAAAAGTATTAGTAAACACAGGGAGTGACAAACATGCATACATATGCATTGCAGGCTTATTGCAGGTTGCAATGTGACAATGTGAGGTATGCGAGCGAGTACTACTTATGTATGTGCACACTATTTTCTTATGTCAATAATTAGTTATATCATGCATTGACACGATAGAATACTTCGAGATTAGGGTCAAAATTTGGTAATTAAAAGTATTGTCAACTAATCGTAAGTCGATCAGCAGAAAAAACTAAGCAAGTGCGGTAATCCCTCCGCGGAAACAAAAGTTAGAATCAAAATAAATGAGCATCACAATCATGGATACCGTTTTCAGGATTTCAAGCAATATTTTTGACGTTTTCTTTCAAGATCGGAATCATTGGGGGCTCTGGTTTGGATGATCCTGATATTCTTGAAGGTAGACGAGAAGAGTTCGTAGAAACTATCTTTGGCAAGCCATCGGATGCACTGATTCATGGGAAGATTAGCGGTGTAGATTGTGTCCTTCTTGCTAGACACGGCAGGAAACACGATATATCTCCAACGAATGTAAACTATCGGTAATACGAATTATTTCCGGAATCATTGTAAAATAATTGCAATTTTACTAATCTTAAATAACCATGTGCATGTCAATAGTTGTCACTGATACTGAATAATCCCCTATTTGCAATTAAAGCTATGATTTTTGGTTAGATGTAGGCGCGTTTTCCTGTGGACAAGCACGTTATTCCCCGTTTTGGAATCGCTTAAAATAGGTACCCAAAATAATGCCGGAAAATCGTACTCAGTGTTAATGACGTGATTTGGTGCTTAGGAAAAGTCTCTGGCATTTAAGACTAAATAATGTATAAAAAAGCTGATTATGAAGCAATTCAAAAGTAGAAACGAAAGCAAGCAACCCCCGTCCTATATCCTTTAAATCCCTAGATAGTTTTTAGTTCTCATTAATTTTGACGCTTTAACATGATTTACTGACACTAGTACCATGTTCATCTCAAACCGTTCGGACTACTAAGGATTCCTCAATGACGGAACATTGTAATTTACAGAGCAAATATTTGGGCTCTAAAAAACGCTGGATGCACCCATATAGTCGTATCTACGGCTTGCGGTTCCTTGAAAGAAGAGGTCCGCCCAGGTGATTTAGTGATCTTGGATAATTTCATTGACCGGACCACCAAAAGAGAGCAAACGTTCTATGATGGAGTTACCAAAGATGGCCCTCGTGGTATCCTTCACCTGCCAATGGAACCGGTCTATTCACCGGAATTAAGACAGCTTGTAATAGAATCGGCAAAGGAACTCGGGGTCAGTTTTCATCCAACGGGAACATGCGTTACAATTGAAGGACCGAGATTTTCGACGAAAGCCGAAAGTAACTTGTTTCGTAGTTGGGGAGCATCTGTTGTCAACATGACTGCAGTGCCAGAAGTAAGTTCACTTTTAAACAAACTGACATGATGACTGCCAAAATAAAAATTATTATGTATTTATACTTATTTTGAATATCACTACCGTATTTTATTCATTCGCGAGAAATGCTGCGCAACAAAGAGAATTCAAGAACGGTTCTCCAGTTCGTTGTAATTATTTTCTGCAGGGTGTTTTAGCAAAAGAAGCAGGTATTCTTTATGCTGCGATTGCAATGGCCACTGATTATGATTGCTGGAGAGATGGAGGAGAAAATGTTTCGGTGGACGGAGTCATGAAAACGTTTCGAGAGAATGCTGAGAAAGTCACAAAGCTCTTCAAAAAAATTGTTCCAGCAATCGCTGCGGAAGAATGGGATGCTCATACACAAAGTCTAAAGGTAAATGTCTCCCTCCCCCAGTTAATCGAGCTTTAAAATGTATTTCAATTACAAATATTCCCCTAAATACTACAACAGCATTGAGATTGTGTTGTTTTTTATGGAATATATTTTATAGGCAATGATTGAGGCTTCCACAATGCTTTGACTCTGAAAGAATATGTAAACGGAGGTTATATAGCTGCTCCAGAAGAAATTTCGTAGGTATTCAGCAGAATTTTAATGATGTCGATTCATCCGTGTATTTGTTATTAATGTTAAAATACCTTCCAATTTCTCCACAGAAATTTCAATAAAATAAATCAATGCATGTTTTCCTCTCTGGAATCTCAGTTAAATGCGACTAAACCGACTGCTTTTATTAGTGATTTCTGACTTGACACTTTTTGTTGCATACATAATCTATAATTTTATAATTATATAGTAATTTATTGTTTTATTTCGCTCATAAATTGCACAGCTTTGAAATGGCGAGTCCACACCTTTCAACATATATATATTCATTTCTTGATTTGATTAACTATGTGAACAATAAGTAATATGTATAGGTACATTATATTCATTCACATTAATTTACATTGTATATATATTATTATTTGCATACAATCTACAATACATAATCGCATTACGATCTCAAAGAAACCTAAAATTACCTGATTGGAAAAACAAAATACTCAGTACACACGTATTCGTGGTGTTGAAAATGCTCCAGTTGATAGCAAAACAGGAATCAAATAGTTACACAGTATAAAGAAAGCAGGCAATTAAACAGGACTTTTAAGTACATCAGTACGAAAAGGTAAATGACAAAAAGACTCTCCCAAAACCATCGCCATTAAAAATTCACTACAATTTACATGCTATGAACTAACGCATTTTCCCACGAGACTGACTGAGTGAGGAAAATAAACTGAAATCATCATCTTTCAGTAACTTATTTACACATAGTAATCATATACTCTGTATTGTAAGATTTTATCCCTAAAAAATAGCAGACGGTAAAACGAAACTGAAAACTACTAGTTTATACTATCTGCATAAAACTTTGGCAAGGAATATGATTATAATTTATTAATTATCTCTGCTTTATCTGCACTTGGTTTGATATTGTGATATAGCTTAGGTATGTATGGTCGGATATTCCTCGCGATAAAACTAAACATTCTAAATTCTACTTGCAGAATAGAAACTTCTACTGACAAAAAATCTGCTAACTTTTTTCACCACTAATCATGGTACTAGTGACACAACATCTAAATCACCGTAATCACTTGGAATGTGGTTTCATTATGATTTTATCTTATGATTCATTCAAGATGCATTTTGAGATGCGGTTAAATCGGGAGTTTGTAAACGTTTTATACTTATATATAGTTTTATATATATATATAGGTATATATATGTGTACGTACACAGAATTATCTTTAGTTGAAGATCAAGACTTCAAAGTCTGACGGTTTCCACCATATCGATGTCCAGCTTGTAGTACACATAGGGAAAGTATTCATTCTGACCAAAACCCATCCCAGGCATATCCATCGGCTGGAAATAAATGCACACAACCGAAAAATTATTACACACTTGAATAATTAAAACTAATTTAATATATAGTTAATAAAATCTAAAAGAATTAAAATCAACATCAAGACCACACTCATGTTATTATAAGCTAGAATAAGAATAGGCTTACATCGTTGCCTTTTGAGCTGCCACCACTGGAATCCAAGTGTTGGTATAGTTGATTGAGAACTTCACGCAATCTCTTCGTGGATTTTTTGTTTGGGTACATCAGAACAGCCTGGAAATTTACGGGCAAACCATAACGGAGAACTGACTCAACAAAAACCCGGAGTGCCTTCACGTGAATCCAAGCAGTGAAACTTTCGCTGAAGTTGATTTTTAGCCATCTGACCAATGGTCCCTAAATGAACAAAATCACGAAATCCATTAATTACAACATAAAGAAAATGACAATATAAATAATCTCAATCGGAAATCTGCTTAGCAGAATAGCGTAATTTTGGTAATATTGAAATTTCTTTTCAGAAATTAAAACAATTCAAAGAGTGGAGGAAATTACGAATTGCTTCTTCTTGTCCGTGGCCAACTTCGTGATCTCATTTTTGCCAGCAGCCAATTCTTCTTCATTGTAGGTGAACTCCCGCACCACAAATCTGAATAAAAAATAAATATCACATTAACGCGAACGATTTTATAATATCACTGAAAATATATTCGTATTTTAAAGGTAACACTTTCGCGAAGGCTAATGACTCTTTTTATTGCATAGAAATGTCAATACTGACGGTAAGCGTTGGGCGTTTAAGACCAAGAGTAGTAATAGAATGCACTTTAATTTGTATAATTCCTGAATTAAAATTTTTGTTTTAATTTAGCTTAAAAATGCGCAAGTGATTAAGAAAGAGTAAGCAAAAGATGATCTTCATTCATCCCACTATGTATTTTATGTATGTATATTTATCCCACTATCTTCATTCATTATATTTATCCCAATCTATCCTGCCTATCCTTCATTAGTCATTAGCGTGGATCATATCGTTAGTTCAATTTTCTGTTTGGCAAACGTAACTAGGTTTTCCATTATATTAATGTTAAACTGTCTGTCCTTACAGACCCTTTGTTTTTCCCGGATGCACACTGTATTCAGGAGCCAGTAAATAGAGAATAAGTACCGTAAAACTTCCACTAATCCCCCGCCTCTATTAATTCCCGGGAGCTAGAGATAGGATTAGAAATAATTCCCCGCCTCTAATAATTCCCCCGTATATTAATAGAAGTAAGTACTCATATTTCCACAATACTATTATTAGTTTACTCTTAATCTGATTGGATGACCACCAAAGACTGAACACAACAAAGTTTTCACAAAAGGAGGAAATATGAAGAATTTAGAATTTTAGCACTTAAAATAGTAAGTTCTAAACGTCACACTTTGTGATGTCTATAGCATTTGAGTTTATGCAACAATAATGGCAAAATAAACTTCCGAGGTTGGTAATAATTCCCCGCCTCTAATAATTCCCGGACCTCTAATAATTCCGGGGTTTGAAAAGTTGCTCATCAAATAATTCCCCGGGGAATTATTTGAAGTTTTACGGTAACTCTGTTGCAGAAAGCCTGAGTTTTTAATCGAAATATGTGATGTAACCCACAACTACAAGTTGCACCGATCGTTCGTGCATTAAACGTTCAAATGTTGAATGCTAACTCACCTATTATCTCTACAGTGGTATTTGAAATCATCGACAGCTTTACGGAAGAGGGTAGCAGTGAACAATCCATGTTCCTGGTCTTGGAATATTAGATTACTGGAACGAGGTACGACCATATCCGAAAACTTTTCGTACTTGAGCTGCCAATCCTGAAAGTACTGCCTACAAACAAAGCAAAAATATTATAATCAACAGTCACAGAAATTGCATTCCACAATAAAACACCAACTGTCCGCAAGCCCGACATATCAGTTACTATATAGTGACAATCACGTAATCGAATTTATTTGCCATTTTCGCTTACTTGGGTACTACGATGACCAGGGTAACTAGATATTCAGAATCCAACACAAAGTGTTCCTTTTTCACAATGTCAGCTAAATTTCTTGTTATTAAGCTTCCGCTGAAAAACAGGATAATTAAAAATGAAGAATCATGAAATTTGCGACCGAAATAAATTAATATATATACATCATGCAAAAGGTAATTATTGGGACAAATCAAGCTTAGTGAACGCATAAATGTTATTCGGATAAAATATTTTTGTCCTCTCCATATGTATTGCATTTTATTTTCGCATTTCGAAAAAAAACAGGCAATTATTTGGTAGTTACCTACATTACAAACAGTCGAAACACGTGCAATATCCATACACATGTGTGCTTGAGATTCACTAGACAATTCCTCTTCTGCAAATAATAATACGGTTAAAAAGTGAAATTTAGTTAAACTTACGTCTGCTTCTTCTCCAGATTTTGCAAGCTTCCTTTCAGATTATTGTAAGCTGTAGCCTTGGTTTTTAAGTCAGCATCAATCTGGCCAATTTGTTTCCCAATAATCTCCGATAAGTTTCTTAAAGACTGCTTTAATGGATACTTAGCCATATCCCAACTGTAGCGCTGTACGTAAGAAGCCAAGTCCACTGCAAACCAAATGAAAATAGTATTGTCCACGATAGTTTACAAACTGACTTCGTAAATCATTTCAACCACTAATTAATTAAATATTATTATGACTTCATAGATTACAGCAAGTTCACACAAACTGCAACTATAATCCTTTGTGAACAAATAACTCTTTGCTTACCATTGTTTGCGAGTAAATTCTCGGCCAATTTGTCTTTCTGATCTTCTAAAACTTCTCGCAGGTAGGCCGCAATTTTACGGGTGACTCCTTCAACGTACGTATCCAATTTGCCCAGATCATCGGACAAACCGACCAACTGGTCCAACGTTCCAACCTGGAACAAAATAAATTTGCAATCACACATTATTTAACGGATATCCAAGCACCCCTACATACAAACACTTGCAACAGCTAGGCAAAGGATCGAGCAAGGAGCCCTGGTAAAATATTTAAAGCCGTTAGACCGATAGTTCACGGGTGTTAGCCAATGGTGTAAATGACACTGACCAGCTCTACTGAAGGAATGGGGTGGTTCCCAAGATTCTATTTCTTTCTTTCCTAATTATCAATAATAATAACTAATTGCGAAATAAACACCTGGATTTCTCCCTACTGCATTTTAACTGAATTCAACATTGAAGGGTACATCGCTTCGCTACAAACCAATTTTTTAAAAACAAACCTTTCAGGATTAAACAACTTGAAGTGATTACAAGTATTCATTCTTGATGAGGGTGGATTAACTTAAATCCTATCCACTGTTAGTTTTCTGCTTAATTGCCCAATGCCCTCATACATCATCGATCATCCCCAACAAACAATAAATCAAATACCAAGATAAAGAATAAAAGGAACTCAATCCTTTGATCCACAATAAAAATTAATATTGCTTTCACTATCCCTAGAACCAACACAGTCGTTAGAAAACCAGATAGATGATAGATGTAACATTTCCAGCTTCAAGTTCATTAACAGCCAGGCCAGCATACATATTACCTACTTGGCTGTTGAATAATTCCATCATTATCATCATTGGCCATTAACTCGACTAAGGTCTATGCTGCTATAATTTACTAAACAACGCCCAACTTCTAATAATAGCATTTGGCATTAACCAAAGCCAACTGAAGAAACCAAACCCAGTTTGTTTTAATTGCACTAGTCCATTTTGACATACGGCACTCAAGAGTCGTCATCGTCACTTAAAGATTTAATACAATTATAAATCAAACTTACCTTTAAATCAGGAATGGGGAATTTAAAGTTGGTTGATAAATTATTTTGTTTGCTGGTGGAGTTGTTCAAATTATCAAAGGCTTGCGACGGAGTTTTATCTCCAGGAACAGAAACTAACCAATATTCCGTTGACATTGTTAGAATTAGTGGTCAGCCGTGGCTTCTAAATCCAATTTTCAAACACTACCTGGGCTGATTTTGGTGTACAGAATGGAATTTTGAAAGTTAAATTGAAATCGACTGGTTCGAATGAGTTGTGGTTGTGAACTGTGACTGACTGTGATTACGGGGTTCGATGTTTGGTACTTTAGTAGCAGCAACGAAATGCGTTTAATGAAAAATATATTTTTATCAGCTGCAAAGGAAGATGCACCCAAACCCAACCCTACGGATTTAAATACTAGAGTCAAGGCAGAGAATGTGTGTCTGTGTGACACAAAACTCGTGGTGGTGTACACCAATCAATGTGAGTGCACGTACTCTTTCATAGAAAGAAGAGTCTTCTTGCCAACTAACAGCTAGCTCCAAGTGCGTGGCTTTAAACCTGCGTGAACATAGTGTTCCGAAAGAAGCTCTCTTTTACTCGTGGCCACATAATCTGACAACTCTCAACTTGTTTCTTCCAGTGTCAATTGCTTCCCAGCTGATGTCGACTCGTCGAGTCTACTCCTTTAGCCTTGCTACTTGTGGCCTAAATAGGCACTCTACACAAAAATCAATCAGAAATTCAAATCAGCTCTCAGAATCAGAATGCTCTATATGGGAAATGGAGCAAATGAGCAGTAATGAGCACCAGGTGAATTAACATGCATAGAGTATACTGTCCTTTATTTTATAATTATGTAATTATCATTATTTCGAATTTTGATTTCGATTCTTGACAAAAAAGAAAGCTTCTGATTTAAACTAATCCTCGTTTCTCCATTGCTGTGGGTCCAGGTTATTGTGTGTAAAGTAGGTACATATTCCGCTTTGTTTTGTCTATAACCGGAAGTATGTAGTTTGCACTTAATTCGGCTAAAGCAGTTGATAAAAGCGCATAACCCGTGAAAATAGGGCTCAAAAGTGCTCATGTAACGCTTTTTAGGTTCGAAAATAACTTTGTAAATGAATGCCTTTTTTAAAATGCCTTTTAGGCTTTTGATTTTAAGTTTTGCCAAAAATATGTTTTTGCATTTCTGGTATAAATAGGCTATCAAAAGCTTAAAAAACTAGTGACTACTATACAAATGTTGCGAAATGATTGTAATATTTTTTGGTCGCTTATTATGTAATTATATAGCTAGGTACATTTATTTGCTTCCATTTCGTCTTCGCCGTTGACGGTGCAGAACTTATCATATTTTTCTAATTTTCGTATTATGGGCTATGGGTTTCAGCGAATGCTAAGCTTTGTGCCTTCAAGCACGATATATGCTTTCTTCGGATCCTATGCTTTCTATGCTTTT
>JAAXYX010002905.1:0-15909 GCA_036851915.1 Ptenothrix huangshanensis | reverse complement strand
AAACGTTATAACGTCATGAATTTTTAGCTCGCACGTATGTAACTGTAGCTGTAAAATATAATTATACAGTTAATAGTATTATGACGTTTTTTGCTTATAATGATAATTCAAAGATAAGGTAGAGTCGACACACAACTCGATTAACTCAGTACTAATTTAACGGCCTTACTAAATATTTTTAATTTTACAATTCGAACTTCGACTATAGTAAAATTCAGATTTTCATCGTTTTATCTAATTAAATGTTCTATTTAACTTAAACAGTTTTGTATCATCTACGAGTATCAATATACGCTGTTGAATAATGGATTTCATACAATTCAAGCGTTTGGCCCTTAAATTAGATAAAAGTAGACATACCTAATTAGATTAGTGGAAAGTGGTTTGCAACATATCAAAATTGAACATTCTCCAAGAACCAGGATCAGTACAATTTATAAAAGTAAGTCTAAAATCCTTAATAATTCCCTATCTCCACAATACTGGTTTTAAAAATTGTGTTTTTCCAAAAACAGATAGCGTTGTTAAAGTGGTTTGATGCTCAGCGAGAGACTTTTTATTCCTAAAGAATAGCCGTGTATATCATCAAGAAGCTCTACGAGACCAGATAATCTGTGATGAGGCATTTTATGAATTTGAAGTTTGCTTCTTCCAAGCCTGTTAGCGTGGGTTACTTTTCATTTTTTAGTCGTTATTTTCATTTTCATAACAAATATATCCGTACATAATTTCGTTACCGGCAAGGCGGTAAAACAGTAAGATAAATTAAAGTCTCTGTAAATTTCTTTAATTTTTAAGGTAATCGCTTCTACAAGTACGCAACTATAAGAATGAAACGAAGAGATATATTTAATTCTTTACATAATATAATAAATTGTGTATTAATTTCCAAAAAGCACATTTATAGTGTAGCTTGTGGTTTATTTTCGTATCCAATTGCATATATTTTATATAACTGAACGTAGTAAACTCTATACCGTCTTTGGACGTTTTAGCGTTTATAACGTCATCTCTGTATAACGACCGAAAAAGTAGGTCCCCTGAGGTGTCGTTATAACGAGAATTCACTGTTTATTCCAATTCGAGCAAGCAATCGTTTTATAGTAGAGCAATAGCGTAGCTAGGCGTAGTACACGTTAGGCTATAGGCCTACAAAGGATTTTTAAATAAGCTCTTTCTTTTTTAAGTTTGAGACAAAGAATTCGCAGTTTTTCTTTAAGATTGACACAAAAAGACACACTTTTTAAAATGTAAAAACGGTGCATTCTATTTAAATATGCGTAAAACGGACGCAGCTTTTTTACCTCAACACAAAGGAAAAATAGTTTTTGACAAATGTATATAAAAAAAATGTTTACGAAAAAACGACGGAGTATTTTTAAAACACAAAAGAGACGCAGTTTTCTTTTTCAAATTACACGAAATAGACGCAATTGTTTTAACAATTACACAAATGAGACCCAATTTTGTTACAAATGTTACAAAAAAACGACGACGACGAAGTTTTTTAAACATTTCCACAAAAAGACCCACTTGTTAAAATGCAAAACGACGATGTTTTTTTAAATTACCCAAAAAGACCCATTTTTTAAAATACAAAAACGGCGAAGTTTTTTGAGATTTTACAGAAAAAGACCCATTTTTTAAATTTATGCTATAACGACGAAGTTGTTTTTAAATTTTACATAAAAATACCTATTTTTTTATTTTTTTTTGAAAATGAAGGAGTTTTTGATTTACGCTGTAAGAGATCAAGTTTTTTTTCTGATCTACTCAAAAAAATCCTGAGGATGCCACTGAAGAAGAGTAACTAGGTATTTAAGGTTTTTCAGCTTTATTCGGAACCATACGTAACGATTAAATTCGAAGTGTTAACAAAAATAATGCTAAAAAGAGTGAGGGGTAGTCCTCTATCTGCGAAATAGAATGAGCCTATTGTCACCGATAGCGGTTGACAGGATCGTTGATACTTGGCAAACCAACGGGGATAAGCTATGACTTTCCAGCTTGCCACAGTGCATTTGGAAACTTCATGAATCTCGGCAAACCTTTTGTACAGTCCTTCAAAGCACAACGTTGCTGAAACGCTTAGTGCCAGTGATCGAACGCTGCTAAATTCAACAGCCTGAAATAAATTTAGAACAACGAAGGATATGCCAACGACTTCCATCCCAATGGTCCATGTGCTAAAGACACCGTTGAAGTGCCTCGGAAGCACGGCTAACTGATTATAGCATCTCAAAAGATTTTGTGGTCGGAGGTTTAAACTGTGGTGTGGTACATACCTGCAGAAGGCAAATACAAATATATAAATAAATACCCACGAAATAAAAAAGTGTTCTTTTTGCTTTTGGAGTAGTAACTTTTTACATCGTACTGAACAGGAGCGTATCTGGGATGGATGTTTGAGTTTTAGAAAAAGTAGACTTTTTCAAAAAGTGCTATTTGCATAAATTACGTTCTTTAAAAAAAATAAAGCAGAAAAATGCGACCAGAAAGTGTTAATAGGAAACTAACACTCCTTAAAAAAAGTTTATTAAAGCAATGCGACGTTTTTAAAAATTGTTAATTGAAAAAATCGGACCTTTTCAAAAACTGTTAGCTATAAAAATGCAACCTTTTCAAAAAGTAATAATTTAAAAATTGACCCCTTGCAAAAGTACTAAGAAAAAATTACGCGCTTCCAAAAAGTATTCATTAAAAAAATACGCCCTTTCAAAAAATGGTAATAAACAAATTTTCAACTTTTCAAAAATTGTTATTTTAAAAAATTGGACCTTTTCGAAAACTGTTATTATAAAAATGCGACATTTTCAAAAAGTAATAATTAAAAAATTGACCCCTTGCAGAAAGTACTAATTGAAAAAATTGCGCCCATTTAAAAAGTTGCCATTAAAAAAAATACGCCATTTCAAAAAGTTTTCATTAAAAAAATAAGCCCAAAAAGTGTTTTAAGAAAATCTTATTAATTAAAATTCCGATCCTTTTTAAATGTGTTCATTGAAAAACTGCGACCTTTTCAAAAAATGTTTACGTGGAAAATTATTCTTTTTAAAAAACCTTGAAAACATAGTCTATATGTGCATTACACAGCATCCCCAAAACTCTGTCTAAAATACACTCCTGCTTCCGATAAAGACTAATGAATTTCTTACGCCAGGGAGCGAGCCACAGGAACAATAGCAAAAACATAGTAAGGTAGAAGAGAAAAGTAAAACGCTACTGTGTAGAAATGAAACAAGTTGATTGCAATATGAACGCCTGCAACAATCAACTTAAGCGCAACTGGCAATCTTTGGGGATTTTCAAAACACGAAGTGAAAAGAGTTGGAGAATGCGGAGCCAAAAATACACCGAAAGCGTTTGTAGTTCCCACAATTGTGATGAAGGAAGCCATTTTCATCAGGGAGAGAACTTTCCTTTCACTTTCGGTCTGACTTGATCCACCTTGAGCTAAAATAAAGAGTCCTTCCTTAAAGGTTGTTAATTACATACATATAAAATTTTTGGTAGATAATATAAACTCAATAAATAAATTGTGCATTACCCCGACTATTTTGAATTAAGTCAAGCATTTTGTTTATTAGCAGATGAATGGAACCATACTGTTTAATTGTAACTACATGCTGCACGTTCACCGTAATGTATACAACTGTCATATACATTGTCCGTATTTTTCTTTGCACTCTTTCCGTGGGATTACTAAGAATCATGGCACACTGGCGGAGCAGAAAGAGCTGGTAAATTAATACAATTGTAAATTGAAAATAGTATGCGAATTTTGTTCGGCTTCCATTTCGGAACTCAACTCTTTTAGTGCTCCCATTCCAAGTGTATGGCATAAAACAAAATTTGCCTCCACAATTTATTATTTTGCCGAGAAATAATATCGCTTTTTGTGGAACAATTCCAGCTTCCTCCATTTCACTTGAGGGCATTGTGACTCGTGAACTCAAAATTCGTTTCTGCGATTACAATTGAGAGTATGTAGAAAATGTAAGAAAGTTTTTACCCAGATGCGTAGTTAAAGTAGAACGGTTTCTTTAATTAATGGCGTAGTTATAATTACAGCAATAATGATAGCTGGTTTAAATGACTGTAGGAGCAATTATATTTAATATCTTTAGGTTACTTTATAGTTTCTCAAGAAATTCTAGCTTCAATTATACTTCAAACAGAATAAGGAATTATTTCCTTTTAACCTACATGTATGGTAAAAGCATACCCCAGATATTTTTGTACTACCGGAATTCGGCTAACTATGGCCAAAATTATATTCTTGACAAGGTTTTAATGATGAAAACAAAAACATCAATTATGGAAGTTATTACTGATACTGACAAATATTTTTGTGAACAAAAATTGCCAACGTAATTATTTAGGTGTAATTAAGTGGTTCTCGTAAAAGAGCGGACAAAATTGTTTCGTTGAGTAATGGAAAAACAATGATAGTATTTTGTGACCGTAAAACTTCTCCGTAGAGTCTGTCTCGAAAGTTAGTCGAGGAGTTGATGCAACGGAGACTGAAGAATACCCTTTACGTAGACCCGTTAGAGGGACTCTACTCATCAGGTTTTTGGTGTGGTTATAAATACACAAGGAAGCGATGTTAAAAGTGTAGGTGTTGCAAACAAGGTATTTCTTCGTTGGGTCATTCTTCCCCGTAGCCCCACTGACCCGAGGACTCGTCGAGTTGAGTTGCCGAGGAATATCAATCCGACTCGTCGAGCCGCAATGCTACATTGCCACAATTCACTAGTTTGATGATTTTTTGAAGTTTTAAATTGATTTTAGTATGTTTTTTAATTCTTCTGACTCAATTGTTGTAATTAATGCTCACAACATTTTATAGCTGAAAGTCAGCAAATATCAGGGGAAATTATTTCTGAAGTTAAGAGAGAAGTACAAAATAGTTTACTTGAAACTTGAAAATCTATGTATGGGTATTAGAACTTCTAATTCTGTATAATAATAATAGTAGATATTTTACAAGATACGTATTTAAAAGCTTTGTCATTTTTAGCCCACAAAACAGCTCAATGAACACAGCTTGACGCTTATTTACTGTGTCATATTGGCAATTACCATTGTGGGTAACAGTGTAATATATTTATTACTTTCTCTCTCTCTCTACATATGTACATAACTAAGGATAATTACAAATTGAATTTTTCTAAGGATTCTAACGGATCGGATATTCGCTCAACCGAACCGTATCCGATCCGATCCGTAAGTTATACGGATAAAAAACATCAATCCGTATCCGATCCGTTTACTTCGCGGATCGGATAGAAGCGTATCCGATCCGAGTCGGATATTTTTAAGTGCCAACAGATCCCAACCGTCGGATATCCGAACCAAACCGTCAGTATTACAAAAATAACCGTATGGGTACTAGCAAATGTTTTTATATTAAGACTTCAGTTCCAATTTATTTAATCATAATATTTTGCAAAATAGAATGATTTTTCGGATTATCTTCGGCGAATTAACTGCATAATCAGTACCCGGCGAAATTATTTACTATTTCTTATTTTTATTTTTCTTGACTTTAAACTGACTATAATGGCATGCATTTCATTTTATCAAAAAATGTTTTACAGTACAAATGCATTTTTTACAATTTAGAGTTTAGCTTATGCGGTACTGATAAAAAGGACAAAGAAAATGATGATGGTCACTGGATCTTCGAATTTACGAATGACTTATTGCGCACTTTCAGTGTAAAAAGTTGGTTTGTGGAGCACTATGATGACAAATTGGAGGCAAATCTGCAAAATGTATTGCTTATAGGGAAAAAAAGGTTCCTCCAGTGAGCAGAAATTTTAAATTTTTAAGATACGGATATCCGATCGGATATCCTTTAACCCTACGGTTATTTTTATCCTATCCGAACTGATCCGAATTCAATTCGGATCGGATATAGAGCCAACCGAATTATCCGATATCCGATCCGTTAGAATCCTTAAATATTTCCTGTTCATAATTGTTGTGGTAACTGATGGATTGTCGAACACAGTCCATAATTTAGCTTTTTCCAGATGCGAGCTAATTTTAGTCTATATTTCCAAATGCAATCACACTATAATCTAAACTTTATTGCAAAATTGTAAAAAAAAATCTGAAATGCAATTTAGCAACCAATAACTGTACCCGAATTTATACCAAAAATGGGAAATCTGGATCCATATTTTTCAGCGAGGTGTAATGCAGGGGGGACCAATGTCCCCATTTCTATTAAATGTTTCTGTTGATCCAATGATTCAAGAACTAAGTGATGATGAAGTAACTCAAAAATTCGGATACAACTTACATCTACTACACAAAAATGTCTCCAACGCTGAATTCGCAGACGATACTGGTATAATCGGTAATTCCAGGCATTCAGCAATAGCGCTGCACCAACACTGCACAGAAGCACTAGCCCAAATCGATTTAAAAATGAGCCCTCCGAAATGTGTTGCAATTAGCATTGTAAATAGAGAACTTTGTCAAGATCCCCTTAAAGTTGGGGTTGATACCTACATACACTGCCTTGGGGCAGACGATACCATAGAATATCTTGGGGTAACATTAAATGATGGAATTGTTTTTGATGAAGGTAAATGTGCGCAAAAGTTCCACTCAAAAATCGAAAAAATCGTGTCAACACTAATGCTGCGTCCTCACCAGAAACTAAAATTAATTAAAGATTATTTTTGGCGTACTCTGATTTACCCCTTTCAAAATGCTCCTCTTGCTCAATTGTTAACAGCATTTCAGGAATCTATTGATACGACCATTAGAAGTTCTACGAAGGAAATACTGATGCTTCCCACCAGTATACTAACAAATTTGTTGCACTCGAGTCCGAAGGTTAAATGGCTTGGGCTTATTTGAGCAAAATGGAATGCAGGAATTCAAAACCTTAACTCCATTGAGATCCTGCGAAAATCGGACCACGCACTTTTCGTGAGGTAAAGGATTTTGATTTCGAACAATCAAAATTTTTAAAATTTCTTGATTTGCCAGCAGATTTTGAAAGTCTCCTAAATGGATTGGAAACAGAAAAGTAAATTCATACGAGACCATTTGCACTTTCTTGAATACTTGGCTTGGTGCGAATTACCAAAAAAAGGCTAAGTTGTAGTCCACTTCCAGGAATGTCCCCAAGCTAATAAATGGACTCATTCAAAGGACGGACTTTCTTCATCAGGGTACATCAATGCAATCAAAATGGTAGGTAATGTTATGCCTGTGAAAGCCTTTCCTATAACTGACCTTAGATTAGACCGTTTCTGCCGCCACGGCCGTGAGCTTTTGCGGAATAATCGTCATCATGCCGTTCGCCGATTGATTGCCGAGGCAATGGACCAAATGGGGTGGAAAGTACTCCAAGAAGTTGAGTGTACCGGTAACGGATTGAGAAGGGTGGACATAATTGCTTACAATTTAAATTCTAAGACTGGCTAATACTGGATCCTACAATCAGAATGGAACAAGACAGCAATCAGACCGAAGCAGTGGATATGGAGAAGAAAGAGATTTACGAACCATGCATCCCCTACTTCAAGCAGAAGTTAGGCCTGGATACCTTTGAAGTGATTGGATTACACATTGGTGCCAGAGGGACTAATATTAAACTCTTTGTGGACTTCATGAAATCCCAAGGTCTATCATCTTCTTTGATTGAGGATATTGTAACATCTGTTCTTAAAAAATCGGTTCAGATATGTGTACACCATTTGTTTTTAACAATATCAAATAGCTAATTTAGCAATATAATAATAATTACTATCATCATTCTTATAACTAGAAATTAGTTACAACAAGATTTTGTCACGTATACTGAGTCTATTTAGGCTATTTTTGTTGGAGGACAGTGTCAAGTTTATTTTGTTAAATAAAGTTGTATTTATATACTATGTACATAATTCGAATTATAAAATTCCAGAATGTGGTATATTTCTTAAATTTTGTTAAGTAAAGATGTTGCAAATAGTAAATTTTCGTAGCTGCGAATATTTGTTCGAGTTTTCGTAATAGCTGCTATTGAGTAATTATGTAAGTTCAAATAATATAATGCTAAAGATAAAGCTACTTCCACGATTTCCGTTGCGTAATCTATTTACAATATTCTTAATATGAACAGGCTTTTTAAGTATAATATGCTGTCACATACAGACATCAAACAGGAGCAATAATTACAGAATTTCGCATGAAATACATGTACCGACTACGTATATCTGCTAAATTAAAAATATTACCTGTGGTTAAGCTTGTTTAAAGTTTTTGTCGAGGTCAGAGTGAAGGAAATGGGTTCAACGATGACGCTATATATTCTGAGTAATCAAATGCGTAATTATTTGTCAAAGAATACAGATATCGAGTTAGTATTTGCAATTTTATTTTACATTTTGGGTATATTATTTACAACGATAATAAATAGCAATTGAGGAAAAAAATCTGCTGGCTGCGGAGACACAACAACATTCATAGAAGTGATTGCAGTTGGAAACTTTGGATCGCAAAATACATTTCCACATTACGTACATTAATATTCTTTACTTCTAATTAATAACCTTTTAATGTTATAAAATAATAATAAAATAAATAAATACTTAAATAATAATGAATAATAATACGATAATAAGATTAAAATAATAAGGAAATAAGAATCAAATAATAAGAACAAAATTTAAGCTGATGGCTCAAGCCAACTTATCACCTAGTGCTGTCGATTATACAACACAAATAAATTACACTCAAGTTACAGGACTACAATGTGAAATTTTGACAGGCCAAAGAGACGTTAATGTTAATACGCATTATACAGTAAATACAAGTGCAGCTCCTCACCCAAAATGTAAATACTTTATGCTAATTGCTCACCCAGCAGATAATTTTGTCGGCAGGGAAAAGCTTTTGGATGAAATCCACCATCTTTTAAAATCATGTTCGAAGAAAAAATCATTGTGGGACCGCATAGTCGTTATTCAAGGACTAGGGGGAATGGGCAAAAGTGAATTGGTACGCAAGTACGTTCAAAAGCACATCCCTAATAAAATTATTCAAAACGTGGCGTGGATCGACTCCGAGACTAAATCAAGTTTAGAAAACAGTTTCAAATCCATTGCGAGTAAATTTAATTTGAAAACAAATGATATCAGTACTGAAGATCTTGCTTCAAGTGTTTTTGAATATTTCTCCGCAAATTCGAAATTTAAGTCGGGATTATTTATTTTTGATAATGTGGAGCAATTGCAGAATATGGAAGAGCATTTCGGAATTTTAAACTATTTACCGACCCAACAGCTAGCCAGACTTCCTTTGATTCTTATTACAAGTAGAATTAAAGTTTGGGACGCATCTGAGAAGAGAAAGAATATCTTGGACATTTCTGAGTTAGTTGAAGACGATTCTGTGAAGCTATTGACAAGTGCAATGGGCCTTGACGAATGCCAGAAAAAAGACATAAAGATCCAAGCGGCTCTTCGCGAACTTGCTCAAGTCCTGCAAGGGTATCCTCTCGGACTCACTTTGGCTGCTGCTAACATTTGTTGTAATGGAGGTGCAAAAGTTGCAGATGAGATTCGAAAGTACATGACATTGCTTAATAAGAGAAACAGCGGCTGGATGAGTCACAGACACTCGGCCGGGTCCACGAGCAGTTACACTTTGGTCATGGACAGCGTGTGGAAAGCTACGATTAGAAAAATAAAAGGGATGGGAGTTGAAGGAGAGTGTGCTTTGACTTTGCTGAATATCCTGGCATTTCTTCCTACCGACTACATTACGAAATCGGAGGTTGATGGCATCATCGTATTCGGTTACTCTCCATTGAAAGAGCACTTGGTACGCGGCTACAGTATTTTGCAAATGTACTCACTCATTAGCTTGACGGAGTTTCTAAGCGCTTGTGATTCTTTTGCAATTCGTATACATCGGCATGTTCAACGCTGCACGAGAGAAAGCCTCGATTCCATCCACGATCATTCTTACCTTGTTAGCATTGGTCGGTTTTTTTGCGAGAAACACATACCTTCATATGATATGCAGGTATGTAGCTAATTTGTTGGTGGTTATTTTGGCTTGTATTGAATTTTGGCCGTACAGCTAATTACTTCAACACTTTCCATTAGTGTTGTTACAATCAGACGCGGATCCAGAGATAGGAGCCTAAGGGTGTGTAGCCTCCTCCTCGAGGATGAAAAAATCCTGAGTCTGAGGACTAATTAGATTACCGTAGTTCAGTTTTTTCATATCTGTTATTAATTTGTACATAATTTATTCTGATTAGTAAAGATTTGAATTAATTAGAATGCTTTTCTAGCGCGCATTTGCATACCTTATAATAGTAGCTGAAGTAATTCATTAATGCCACTCCATTGTTTCAAAAGAATTAACATCTTTTTCCAGCCCATAAATGTCTAGTTGGTAAAGAGAGCCTGCCTCAAAATACAGCCGCCCTCGAAAGATAGCCGGGGAGAGGTGTCAATATTTACAATGATAGCCCGGGCTCTCTTTTGAAGTTTTTCGGTATGTAATTATAGTGCGATTTTTCGAAATTTACACAAAGCAGATGCGCTGTTTTGCAATTTAACAAAAACAGAAGCATTTTTTGCAGTTTAACAAAAACAGAAGCATTTTTTTGCAATTTAACAAAAACATGTAAGATGTTCATTGTTAGCCCTCCCCAGCTCGAGCCTTTTCTTGACAAACAGAAGCATTTTTTGCAATTTAAACAAAAATGATGCAGTTCTTAGATATCTATACAAAATACACGCAGTTCTTAGATATTTGTACGAAATAGAAGCAGTTTTTTTTAATTTACACACAATGATTCATATCGTCGACGAAGAGTCAAAATGACCTAAATCCAAGTGCATCAAAAGGCAATAGGACTTAAATCCAACGCAAGTTAAATACAAAATTACCTAAATCCATTAGTTAAAATGTGGATTTAGGTCATTTTGTTTTTAAGCCGTTTTGGATGTGGTGCATACTGCTTTTAGCGGCATTTGGATTTAGGTCATTTTGACTCTTCATCGACGATATGTAGGTGCACTTTTTGAAGTTTGCACTTGATATAATGAGTTTTTTTCTTAAGCCCAATGCATGAACTTCTGGCTCTGCTTGTGATTACAATAATTTGTAAAGGCAACTATTACTATTCCAGATTCACAGATACTTGAAGCAACGAAAGTGGCCCGATGACTCTCTTTCCATTTCAATAACATTTTTGTGTAACGCAATAGTTGTTAGAGACAGCGACAGTATGGAACTTGCGATTGACTTAAGCGAAGCAATAGAAACGAGCGACGGAGAGTCTTTGAGTTTTTGCTCGGATGAAAACTTGCCGCTCTTAGAAATGTCACTTTATATCCTCGCAAACTCTGATGAACGAGTAATCAAAATACCTGACGCACAGCGATTGCACTGGAGCACAAAGTATGAGAATGGGTTTGATGCTGCACTGAAAATATTCATGAACTAATTATGCAACTCAAGAAGGCTCTGCTGTTCCTTCTTGCATGTCCGCAAGGGTCATGGATAAAATAAAATCATATTTCCGCAAAATATTTAAATGGCAATATATTTTCCGTAATGAGGTAGGTGTGATTTATTTGTTTATTATTAGATGGACTTGAATTCTACCTAAACGCTTTCCTTGTAAATGATTTTTAACGAATTCGTTGTTACAGAAACTTTTGAACAAAATGAGAGAATCGTGCCTTGAAGCTCTAGAGAAGGACGCAATCGTTTCTCGTTCTGTCATCGTAGAAATATTTCACGGATGCTTGCGTCAAGATTTTTTCTATCAAGAAGGAAAGAATGCTGCAAGTAGTTTAAAGGCTGCGCTACAAATGCACTTGAAGTATTACACAAAGGACATTTCCTTGCAAAATCGTGAATATTGGTTAACATGGGGCCCTACTAAAAACTTTCTACACGTACATAAATTGCTTGAACATGCTTTCGAATCGTTTCCTTTTATTACAGATTACTTTCAACTTCAACCAATTCATACAACCATTTGAAATCTAAATATTATTATGTAATCATTCCTTGCTGGCTATACAAATTTGTTTATGAAATTCATTGGAATGTCATTCTTTTAAGGTATACGTACATATTTCAGGTACTACTAGATGAATTCAACAAGAAACGGAAAAATCCATTGGCAAATAGTGACGTGGAAAAATGTAAAAAGATAATGACAATGACCTTGACATTAGCCCTTTGTATTCTTTTGGCTTGCATCAATAATTTTCTTTAATTTCAGCTATTCTGAATGTTTTTGTGGGTCATGGTGGTCTTCAAGTTGTTAAACATCATCTTGACTTCCTTCTTTCGGATTTAAGTTGCTGCATTCCGAATTTATTAGGTAAGGACATGACATGAATGAAGTTTAGGTTTCCATTTCAGCTGAACTAAAACTTAAAACCTATAATCATAACTACATAAAGTTTGATTCCAAAGAGCAGAATTTCTGATTCATCTCATAACGGAATTTAAGTGTTCGGAAGATTTCAAGAAATTGCCGCAATTCCTTCATTCGTTGAAGAAATTTACAGAGGTGGCTTTTTCACTGCCTAAATTCACCAAAGGATGGGTACCTATGTTATATTATGCTCTATGTAAATATCAGGAAACTTTGTAATTTTTTCTTATTGAAACACTTCGATATCTCCCTTATTATAGCAACATCATGTTTCATGGTTGCTTCTGTGGTTTGTATTCTTTCCTGGCAACTACTCGTTCGAAGACACTGAAGGGAGAAAATGGTCACTTGATTCTGTGGCTGAGGAAATTAAAAAATTCAGCTGTCTAATAGACGTCATCGACGATGACGAAGACAAGTGAGTTTGAATTAGAATTTGGAATGCATTGAATGACATGACAGGGAGGAACGAATAATAAAATATGATTTAAAAACTTGAATTTATGTGTTGTCGTTTTAATTTTGCTTGTAGCTACTGGAAGCGTACTAGATTTGTGGGATGGGTTGATTTGATGATCCTTGCTTTACGGCCGCATTTACAGTTGTCAAAGTCAAATCCAAGGGATGGTTGGATCTTTAAGGTTGCTGTAGAGTTGATGGTTATTATCAAATCAGAAATGATTATAACAAACATAACAATAAAAGTAAAATTAGATTTTTAAAATGAAGTTTTCTATTGTGCATATTACTATTATGGTTACTGGATTTTGGCTTTAGGACAAGGACATTCGTGGCAGATTGAGTCAACGGGATGACTGTTACGAATGGAAAACTGAATTTAAAAACAATTTCAAGGCAAGAGAAAGGACACCACCAGAAGTTTGGGCAATTGGGAAGAAGTATGGATTTATTGCTGAACCGTGGAACAATTGTCGCATCACATGAGATTTTCTTGGGCTTTAGCTTTTTTTGCTCCTGTTTCGGTTTAAAAGCATAATGAAACTTTAATTACAAAACCAAATTTTACAGATATTCACTCTAACCAAACACATTCAAGAACTCAAACATTATTCATTAACCCAGCTGTTCCGTACACACATGCCTACTGTTAAAGAGAAAATTAAACATTGTACAATTGGAAACACATTCGCAGTAACGTTGACATTTAGACACTAAAGTGCTTCAGTAATTATCTGTGAATCTGTAATAGTAACAAATAGGGTTGGCAAAATTCCCGATCTTGATTTTTTATGCCCAGGGCATAAAAATAAATTACCGCCCAACGTATTTTCCCAAAATGCCGGGAATTTTCTCTTAAAAATAAATTCCCAGTAAATTCCCAAAATCCCCGAGTAAATTCCCAAAATTCGCGAGTAGATTCCCAAAATTCCCAAAATTCCCGAGTAAATTCCCAAAATTCCCGAGTAAATTCCCAAAATTTTCAAATAGATTCCCGAATTTTCCAAGATTGCCAAAGCTCCCAAAATAATCAAAACTCACAAAGTTCCCAAAACTCCCAAATAAATTCTCAATTTTCCCTCTTTTTGTCCAAACTTTTCAAAAGTAAATTCCCGGTTTTTTTTTTGCCCAAAATTCCCATAAAAGTAAATTCCCGGCATTTTGGGAATTTTCCCAATTTTTTTTGCCCAAAATTCCCAAAATTCCCTCAAAAGTAAATTCCCAAAATGGCGGGAATTTTCCCAATTTTTTTTGTCCAAAATTCCTAGGGAATTTATTTTGTGCAATCCCTAGTAGCAAAACGCAACTGTTTTGCGTTTACAAGTTATTATTCTTATCACAGGCAGATCCAGAAGAAGTTCATGGACGGGGCTACAAAAAACACCTCATTATATTTAGTGTACATTTCAAAAAACTACATGCTTTTGTGTAAATTTCAAAAATTGCATCTATTTCTATGTAAATTTCAAAAAACTGCACCTGTTTTTGTGTAACTTTCAAACAACTACATACTAAATCAAGTTATAATTCTACAGAATGTACCTAATTACGTTTTGCGTTATTAGCATATGACATACGGCGTACTTTTAAATTTTTATTCCTCAGTAAAAATATGAAACTGAAAAACGTGAAAAATTACCTAAGTAATTATAAAAATGTGTCTGAGTATAATATGGAGTATAAGTAAGTATAAGGGTAACCGTAGCTATTCGATTTTTCAAAACCGAATTCATTCAAATTAACTGAATTTTCAACGAAGTAGCGTTGCCAATTCATGCCATTGCTATTGTGATTAGTGCTGTCAAACTCGTACAAATAAACACAATATTCAACTCAAACATCTATAGCCCTGTATTTGTTTACAGACGGCAAACAAATTGTGGTATAATCCATTTGAACATGTTCTTAATACAAGTGTTCTTATTGTTACAAGCAGCCACCTAATTGACATCGTTATATCGATAGATTTTTGATTCAGTTGTTTATAGCGAAATGTCAAACAAGGTTTAACAAATTGTATGAGTTTGCGGAATGGAATGAAAGGGATGAATTATATGAAATAACGTAACTTGGGAGTGCTAAGTTGGGGGTAATTATAGAGAATGCTTTAATAAAGTCAGAAAGGTTGCATCTATTTATACCTCTGATATATCAAATATTGATTGTGGTTTTATGTATGTAAATTGGTAATTTATTTCGCTCGAACCAAAGTTGAAACTCACAAATGGTAATTACCAGCGAGACTCTTGAGTTGACTTAATACACAATTTACTTAATTTGTTATTTGCTTCAAACAAAGTTCTCGTGCTAACGTTTGCAAGTCATGCACAACTGAAAGAAACCACAAGTCTAGTGAGATTTATTCATTTACATTATAACCTTTATTCCAAAACAAATACACGTTGAATAAACATTAATGTCTAGTCATATACTTACGATTAGAACTCATCGATAGAACTTTACATACCTTACATCATTGCCAGTAATTCTGAAATTTTACGTGTCGGGTCAAGGCCATCCCAAGACTATCCAAAATCATAAAGTGCGCATTATCAAAACAGGCGGTTTAGCAATTTTTAAGCAGTTATTTTACTTCATTATTTAACTTAATTTTGTAACAAAATGTTGAAAGTACAAAATGTTTGGCATTTTTACATACTTGTATTTTTCGTGCATTTTGGTGTTAGCACAGTTTCCCAAATTCCACTGGAAAGATTCAATTCCCCAAGTACTCAAAATTCAGGGTTAAATGCAATAACTAACCTGCATGGAAAAGTTCTAAAAATTGCGTTTGTGACTGGAGCGCCATCCCGCGCAGCTCTTAAAAATATTACTACCACAAACTCAAAAAGCGTAACATATGCCATGGACCGTGGACTGCTTATTTATGTAGTTCGGGAATTGGAAACTAAATTGAACTTTACAACGATTCCGTTTCCCAGTTCTGGTGGAGGCGGGTCGGGAAATCTGATTAACGGGAGTTGGAGAGGCGGGGTCGGTGACGTGGTGAATGGGAAGGCAGATAT
>JAAXYX010002904.1:0-15910 GCA_036851915.1 Ptenothrix huangshanensis | reverse complement strand
CCAGAGGGCCTAGGGGCCCTAAATCCGCCATAAGAGTAATGTTAAAAGGTTGGGGGCCCTTCGGGAAATTTCCCGAATTCCCTAATGGTCTATCCGCCCCTGCTGTGAGCTACTGAGCGCGTGATGCAAGAAAATGCGCGCGTTGTGAGAGATAGTGTGCTCGTGATACGAGAAAATACACGCGTTATAGTGCGCGTAGTACTAGTTGTACTTGCGTACAGATGAGTTGTGAATGCGGTGGCGCAAAGGACGATTGTAATTCGTGAGAATTAGTGAGCTGTGGAAATCAAACTAATCAATTTGTGCACAGTAGTTATTGCTTTCAAAAGTTTGTGCACAAAGCACTTTGTGCACAACGCAAAATATATTGATTGATCTTGATTTTGATTTCGTCCAGATCAAATCAAAAACCAGGTTGTGCACAAAATCAAAATACAACACTACAAGCATCAAAAATGGAATGTTGCATCAATTTTTGGACCAACGTTAAGCATTATATTCGTACCTGATCAGAAAAGTGCAATTTTAAAAGAAGCATGAAAAGGATTTGGAGCTCAAAAAGCATTATCAGACCGACCAAAAAAACATTTTTAAAACAATTTCAGTTTCAGACCGAAAGAGCTCTGTTTAAGCAATTTTCGACCCAGAAAACATTTGTAAAACATTTTCAGACCAAACTGTTTAAGCAATTCCAGACCGAGAAAACATGTTTAAAGCATTATTCAGTAATAATTATTGCTAGTTAAAGTTATTTTATATTAATTTTCTTATTTACAATACAATTAATTACACTTTGACTTTACATACAATACAATACTTTACATAATTATATGACTATGACTATCTATTACTTCACAGTTTACACTTTTACACTGTTTGTGACAAGCTGACAAGGACGTCTGTATTTTAGCTTCAAATGTTCGAGTTGAATGTGCAATGCGGGATTGTGCGTTGAAAAAGGGGCGCGTGTCTTCAAAATGATTTTTATTTACCTGCACTTTTTTATCTTCACTAGTCAATTGCCGTAGCCGTCAGTCAATTACCGAATTAAATTGCTTGTCTCTCCATGACTATTGCTTTTTCTTATCTATTATTACTAATTTACTAATTGTTCCACGATTTGGTTCGGTTTCGGTCGCTCATTTGTCACTTTTCCGCTGTACTATTGTGCCCGTGTTTCTTCTAGTGTCTAACTGTCTACTGGTGAGATTAAGAATAGGGGGTTTCCTTCACTTACTTAAAAGTCCAAAGTTGGACTTGAAGCGATGTGCTAAACATAAAATACAGTTAACTATTGAACATCTTTCATTTTGCATCTCCTGTCACAATCACCGATACTTCTGTGATCGTGAATTGTGACCGTCAACCTTCATCGGTTTCAAATCAACCACGAACGAGAGAAACACGGGAACATCAAACATTGTGAAGCAGTTGGAGAGGAGGACCCGGTAGGTAAAACGAAAACGTCAAATGTCAAATGTCAAACGTACAGCGTATTAGTAACTAACGACAAATAATCATGATAAACAACAAACAAAAACATATGACTTGTCATTTCTTATCATTTATCCTCACAATGATTGCTGATAGTTTCATAATTAAATTCTCATTTGTTAACAGAAAAAGTCGGTACTGGTCTGCGGTGTTCTCTATTTGAAATTCCTTCTCTACCCGACTGTCTACGGTGTTCTCGACCTCAAATTCCTTCTCTACCCAACTGTCTACGGTGTACTCAACCTCAAATTCCTTCTCTACCCGACTGTCTGCAGTTTTCTCTACCACAAAACTTTGCAGTTGCTCTTCTCTACCCGAATAAAATATGACAGTAAAGTAGAGAAGGATTTTTAGGTAGAGAACACCGCAGCCAGTCGGGTAGAGAAGGGTTTTGAGGTAGAGAACACCGCAGATCAGTACCAGAAAGTCATTACACATTCAGCACTATGACGAAAGTGCTGATAAAATTTTATTTATTTTTGATAATTAATGTAAGAGTAAGATGATTTTTGATGGGTTTGGTTAGTTCGAGTTTAGAAAATTAGTCTTTCTGAGTTTTAGACTTATGGTTTTGATTGAATGTGAGTACTTTTTTGACAAGTGTGATCTAATAAAGATCATCGGTGCCAGTATTTGCAGGTAAAATCTATAAGGCATTTGCCCGTAAAACGTCACCGAATTTTATGGTACAAATGTGCTGCTAGTTTCACCGGTAGTTTTACGGTCTGTCATTTGTAACTAAGCCTTCCCAAAAAATACAGTGTTATTGTCTGATTAATCTATGAAATAACATTTTTAGCAGTCAGCTTTAAATTCCAAACTCTGTAAACCAAAATTTTACACATTTTACAGACAATATTTTATTTGCTGATAGAGCCTTTTTGAATTTTTACCAACCCCTCTGTCGTCTGTGAACTTTTACAAGAACATCTGTAAATATGCGTTTAGGGTCTTAAACTCTTACTTGCAATCTTGCAAAGAAATTTCTAATCGTGTTGATAATATTTTTTGTTTTGCTTTGTATATTGTATTGCAGTTGTTGGAGTCTTTAGAACTACCTGCGGCATTTTCCTATTGACGTAGGAGTGTTGATGTCTTTTGATAACCACTCAGAAAAGTGTTACCATTTGGATTGCGTATTAGAAAACTAAGAAAAATGTGGGGTTCGAACTACGTCGAGTGCCCTTTGGGACCTCGTTTGCCCTAATTCTTATCTAATTGAGTTGACTCTAAGTGATTACCATGGTGGTTATCAAGTGTTCGAACATCTGTAGATAATGACGCCATATCGAAGGAGAGCGTTTAAATAAGTTCGACTGAAGAAGGCGAAGAGAGTGAATAGTTGAATAAGTTAAGTGATTGACCTAGACTGGATTTAAGTAAGTGAGAAAACCTATAATTGGGTTAAAGGTCAAAGTGTTTGATTCGAACCAGCTGCAGGCAGTTGTGAAATTTTAGTGATGGGAGAATGCGAGCGCAGTGGGAAGCGCAAAACGCAGGTGTCGTTCACCATCCGCGCGGAGAAGGAATGTCGTCATCATTCGGGTGTGGCGAGCATCGTTTATGACTCCTCCTTGGATAGGTAATCTTTTCTTTGTAGCAGTGACCTTGACGCTGAATTTGACCTTGAAACTTATTATTACCGTAAAATCCTATAATAATATAGCCTGCCTCCTTGGTTAGCCCGATCAAATCCTATGCTTAAGCATTACGATGACCAGGAAGTAAATATTTACAATAGTAGCTCGGGCTATAATTAAAGGTTTTACAGTACCTTCATATATATTTAGAAAATTCTAATGCTTTTAATTTAAGAAAGGAGGATTTTTCCGTAATTAATATTTTTAAAAAAGTCTGATTTTTTTACAACAATTTTAAGAAAGTTTCATTTTGCTATATGTTTACACGTGAAAAAAATCATCGTCATTGAGAAGTGAAAAAGAGCTATGCGCTATAGTTTCAACCTAGCGTAGTTCTTTTTCACTCTTCACCGACGAAAAGTACCTACTCGTGTTTGGTGACTTTTGAAAAATCCTAGTATCTTCCCTTTTGCACTACTTAAAGAAAAAGATCAGTTCTTCTATTTTAAACTTTTTCTAAAATTTCGATTCTTTTATTTTACTCTTTTTGAAAAACTGTTAGTACCTAGTTGTTAGTCTACTCGGCGCTGTTGCTGTTTATAAGCACAAAAGGACAAAAGCTAAACATTTCATTTGGCGCGTTTTTAAAAATGTAATCTGTAATAAATTTTTCTATTTTACACTTTTTGAGAAAAATGAAAATTCCATTTGACGATTTTTTGGAAACTTCCATTACACTTTGTAAAAAAAGTCTACTTCTTATGTAACTTTTTTTTAAAAATTTCATACTGTCGTTTTTGCATTCTTGGAATCTTCAAATTCTTTTACTTCACACTTTGTCAAAAAGTCTCATTCTTTCATTTTTACACTTTTTTTAAAACGCATATCCTTCTATTTAGCACCTTTTGAAAAAGTATTACTCTTCCATTGTTTTGGCTTATGTACCTGACAATGTCGAATTCTTGTATTTTACACTAAAATTTTACTTGTTGAACAGAGTACACTCGGCCGGTCGGGATGGAGTGATTCGAACATGGAGCGTGGCCAAAGGGCAGATTCGCTTCGTCCACGCGATGGAGCACCACACAGACTGGGTCAACGACATCGTCCTCACTTGTCATGGCAAAAATAGTAAGTTATCATTCACATAATAAATTATCTACTATTAACTATGAAAGTAAATTACTTTACTCTACTGTTACTCTTGCTGTTGTTGCTGATAGTCATGTCGGGGTCCAATGACTGCACGGTCAAACTGTGGAACGCGCAGAAGGGATTCTGCATGTCTACTCTGAGAACTCACAAGGACTACGTACGCGCGTTGGCCTACTCGCGGGAAAAAGAGACGGTTAGTATTTATTTGAATACTGGAATTTTCATCCATGTAATCGCAGACATAATAATAAAATTACGCATTTTAATTTCGAATACATATCTCCTTCCAGGTTGCATCTGCAGGTTTCGATCGGGCCATTTACCTTTGGGACGTCAACACACTCACCGCCCTCACTGCCACAAAAAATACTGTGACAAGTAAGCGTTTCAAAAAGCGAAGTTTTTCTTCCATTTATTTCTTGATTTTGATTCGTGATTTATTCCTTGCTACATGTTGTATAAAGCTGCGGCGCTAACGGGCTCGAAGAACAGTATCTACAGTCTGGCCATGAGTCCCGACGGAAATACCTTGGTCTCTGGTTCGACGGAGAAGGTGCTGCGGGTGTGGGACACTAGGCGCTACTCGAAGACAATGAAGCTGAAGGGTCATATGGACAATGTGAAGGCGCTAGTCCTGAACTGGGACGGATCACAGTGTCTTTCAGGCAGCTCCGACGGCACGATCAAGCTGTGGGTATTGGGACAGCAGCAGTGCATCTCCACCATTAGGTGCCATGTACAAGGAGTATGGGCTTTGGCCGTAAGTTTAAAAAAGAAAAAGTTTTTTGTTTTTGCAAAAATATCGTCCCTTTTGCCAGCAGGAAGCTATTCTTCGTATGAGAGTTTGGTTGTGACCGTGATCGTGTTTTATTTAGGCCCCGGAGACATTTCAGTTTGTAGTGTCGGGTGGGAAAGACTGTCGCCTTCAGTTCACCGACCTACGCAACCTCAACTGTACCTCAACGCTTATAGCGATGGAAGGCCACCCGATACTCTCCCTCTGCCTCAGTCCCGATCACTCTATGGTGTGGGTGGGCACCACCGATTCCACCATCCGCGCCTGGCCCCTTCCACAAAATATTGGAGAGTCCTATGGTAAGCTTACAATTATTAATCATAATTCGACCTTGACTTTAAATATTATGTAATTTTCAATGGTTGTTCATCACTTGTCTTCCAGTGTCAGAGGAAATCTACGCAGGCCAGCCACTGATGGAGATCGAGGGAGTGCCGGCGATGAAGCAGTACGCTGTTCTGAGTAACAAGCGCAATATCCTTACAAAAGATACGAAGGGCAATGTGCAAGTGTATGACGCCCTCATGGCTGTCAAAGTCGAGGATCTCGGACCCGTCGATTTCGACCTCGAGGTCAAGCGCCGCAGCGCCCCCATTTATGTCCCCAGCTGGTTCTCAGTCGGACTTCACACTGCCGTAAGAAATTGCTGGTTAATTTGTAGAGTTTTTGCACCTTAAGTTCATAACTATTTGCTGCGGTACTACGTGTCAATCATTATCATTCTGTGATATTTGTTTAGATGGTATCGATTCACTTGGCTCAGGACGAAAACGACTGTCTTGGAGCCTGGGTCTCGGCCAAGGAGGCCGGACTAATTCCAGAAGACGAGCAAGATCAAAAAGGTAAGCATTTGTATTCAGTGTTAAACACATGGCACATTCAAAATTCCAACAGATTTTAAACTAGCCGATTCGGCATATAGCTACATTCTTATGCATGTCTTTGTCTTTGGTTTCTGTCGTGAACAGTTAACTACGGACGACTACTTCTGCAGGCCTTATTCGAGGAGTGGAAGCGCCTTTCCACCCAGGAAGAGCCTAGGGGAGTGGGAGGAGGGGGAGAGCAGCAAGTGGACCCTGGAGTTGGGGGGAATGCGATTACAGGTCCCGTCAACGGATTCTTCTCAGTGCCTCTTCACACACCAGTTGTCATAGGAGAACAGGGTGGGAAGACGATGTACCGGTTTCTAGTGAGGGATGCAGGGGGAGAGGCCGAAAGATCCTGTCTATCCGAAGCAATTCCCCAATGGGTGGCCGAACAAATCATGGACGACGGCCAGCCTCCCAAATTCGTCAAAATCCTCTTCTTCCTCACGCCTCACACTATGAATGGCAAAAGTTTAAAAAGGTTAGTGACTTTACAAAAGAAAATTTTGAACTTCGATTTTTTTGAAAGGTTGAAACAACCTATTTTTAGTATTTTTAATTTCTAAAACAGAACATTTTAAGAGCCGGTTAGTAAGTAATTAAGTTACCGGTGTTATAGTTCAAAAAATTAAATTTTGCCAAGCAAACTTTTTAAATAAGGTAAATGAAAACGCTTTTTACATATACATTTCTAAGCGTGTGTAAAGAAAGGACTGGAAACTGATTTTTGTTTTTTTTTGTTTCAGAGAAAGACTGTTTGCGAACGACTTTATCTCGATGCGCAAGGTGATGGAGCACGTGCTAGAGAAGGTGGAGGAGAAGGTAGAGGACTTGCGCAAGGTCGAGCAGTTTTATAATAAGGGGGAGGAGGACGGTGGAGGGGGTGGTGGGAGTCAGAGTCAGGGCGGTGGGGCAAGTGGAACCAGCGCTGGGAGTTTGAGTGGAGGTGACATTCCGGCAGAGGAGCGCGTGCGTCTCTTCTGCGTTGAAACTGTTCTTAGTCCAGAGATGGACCTGAGGACGGTACGCCATTTGCTTTGGAAAGGTCCCGGCGACCTCGTAATCACCTACTCGCTCCTCACAAAATCCGAACGACTGTCCCTGTGAGACCGGAGGAGAAGGAGCCACCACCTCCACCCATAGAAATCGTACGTCATCCAAGAGAGAGAAAACACAGCAACAGCTACCATGAAAACAATCATAGCCATCCCAAAGCCCCAGCATTGAACGAAGCTGAAGAAATATAAATCCCACAGTAACTCGTCAGTGAGAATTAAGTAAGCGGAACCGTGGCCAGTATTTAAAGATTTTCATTGCTGCTGTCATTGCCAATCGTCGGAATTGAATTCACATCACATTTCGCTCCACTCTTTGGATCCGGCTCAAGTCGTGTAACGGAAATGGAGAAAGAAACCATTATCCTCATTCCTGTGCTCCCTTCCCATACGCTCTTGCGCTACTGACTCAAAAGTTCTTGTGGCCGTGTGGTGATTGTGGTTCTAATCCAACTTAACTTGCCTTCATGCATCGTTAAAATCTTATTTTATCCTGCATTTTGAAGGTTTCCATTTTAATTACCGTTTCTTATTCGTGATTAATTTATTCCAATAATTTTCCCATCCTGGTCCCGATCCCTTTCTGGTCTCGCCGCCTGCTTTGGCATGACCTAGCAATAATATAGGAAACGAACAAAGCAAATCCTTTTAGAAGCTGCTATTAAATTTTGGTTGAGGGAGTGATTCGATAGAGATAAAGTGTGTGACTTTTGGACCTTCACTTGAATCATGAAGTCTTGTGTTGTGACTTCGAAAGTGAACTTGAATTTCAAGCCGAACTCGTCATTCCCGTCGCTTCCATTCAAGCAATCCAAGCCTAATCCAACATCGACAAATATCAAAATCAAACCTTTAATTTTAATTCCGGTATTTTAGGATTATGATCCCTTTAGTGGTTGGGGTCAGCGAACTTTTAAAGTTGTCTCCTATCCCATCAACCCGCTGGTTCAGTATTCCACTTTTTGTTGCAATATTAAACTATATATATAGCTACAGAATTACGTTTCGACTAATTATGCATTAATTAGTACCAGACTTGTATCAGTTATAGTTATAAAATAAATGTTATTTGTTATTATTCCACCTGAATGCTCATCAATCAGACCATATATACCATAATATTTACTTTTAATTACTCGACTCTAAATGTTTATAATTATGTAACATAGTAATAATAAATTACCAAGTAAGGTCATGTATCATTATCATTGTCATTTTGGAGTGTATCGTTGAATAAATACATAGGCAATCAAGGAAAAAGAACCCATACAAATTAATACAACCAAGCAACAACTAATACGGAATATTAATAACAACTTATTTTAAGATTTTTTGGGAAAAATATTATTTGAAATTTCAAATAATTTTGAATTTAAATAATTTTTGAAAATTATATGAAGCTGTCAGTGCACCTTCTCCAGTCTTCAGCTCCATCTCATTACTAATAATTATTATTGCTAATAATGCTAGTATAATAAATTATTAATTATTACTAACAATTTTTTTCGCATTCCGCCGCCAAAATTTTTAGTAAGAGATGGGCGACCGACGGTGCCAACGGGGCGGGGGAGGGTGGTAGAAGATGGGGAAGAGATGTTGCAGACCACCACCGCTTCCAACACTGTGTCCACCTCCTCCACCCAAGAAGAAACGCCCAGTCCAAGTCACAGTTGTCCCCATAGCAGTACCCAAACCACCAGAACATGAACCTAAACCACAACAAGTTCAATTCTGCCCATTCGGGCAACCCGTTATCGGTTTCGATACTATACCCCAAGCAACTTCAACCTTCATACCTTGTCCCTGTCCCAACAATTGCCAAAACGACTCTAATGGAAAATGCAACAGGAAGAACTGTTGCAATGGCAGAAACATCTGCAATAACAACAATTCCACACCAGGATATTATCTCGTGGACGTTCCCATCCCCGTTCCAGTCTCCTGCGTATGTCCCCCACCTGCCTCCTGCGTATGTCCCCCACCTGCCTCCTGCGTATGTCCCCCACCTGCCTCCTGCCCATGCTCATCATTGCCACCAGAACGAGCTCCAGAACCTCCACCAGGGTCGTGTGATCATGGACCCCGATCACCACAAGAGGCCCCTCATCATTCACGAACACCCCATAGCCACTTATTAAATCCACCAACCAACCGCCGCGCATCACCATTATACCTTTCACCACCACTGTCCCCGCGCCACTCATTACCGGACGTGAGATATTCACCACAGCATGCGTCAGCTTCCTCGCGCCCTTCAATGACAGACTTGCGCATTTTATCAAAGCCATCGATGCCAAGTCACTCAGCGGCGAAAGCGGGTCCGCGCCGCTTGATAGTGCAATCGCGCCGCTCGATAGCGGACCAGGGCCAATCAATAACGGATCCGAACTATTCACGTGCAAGAGGTCCAGGTTCGAATCCTCCATCACCACTATATTGGGCAGCAACCAAGCACAAGTCAACAAAAGACCGGCAGCGTTCACCGCTATTGGCTCGGGAAAATCGGGCAACATCACCTGACCCTCAGTCAGCGACTGCGCACCAGTCGACAATAGCCCCGCGCCGTTCCATAATGGTTCAAGTTCAACCTCATTCAAGAACGACCGTGCACCATGCAACACAGCCTGAGATTCCATTAACAACCGCTTATCGTTCAACTATAACAGAAACAGCCCCTTATCATTCATCATCATCCCGGTGGAACCATGCAACAGAAGCCCCGCACCATTCATTCATGCCCCCGCGACATGCATATGAAGCCCCGTATCATTCTTCAGAAGCACGGTACCGTTCACCTGAATCACGGTACCGTTCACCTGAATCACGGAACTATCCACCAGAAGACCGGTACAATCCACCGAAAGATCGGTACTATTCACCCGAAGACCGGCACTATTCACCCGAAGACCGGCACTATTCACCCGAAGATCGGCACTATTCACCCGAAGACCGGCACTATTCACCAAACGATCGGTACTATTCACCCGAAGACCAGTACTATTCACCAGAAGACCAGTACCGTTCAACAGTTCCGGATTCCCATTCATCGGCGGCCCTGCTCCAATCACCCCCACCAGCACAAGCAATCCCAAGTTACCCCTCGCCGTACCTGCCCAACCCATCCCCTGTAGATCCCTCTACACCCCCCATCTCAAAAATGGAACCAGTCAGTGAACTCCGTCAGCCGTATCCGTCACCACCCCAGCCTCAGTATTGGTATACTCAACCTCCTTCGTGTGCCCCAGAACCCCAGCCCCAGTTTCCCCAATTGTGTGTTAACCCCCAACAAGATCCCTGCCAAGGCCAAGTCCAACAAACGTGTCCATCATACGTCTACGTCTCTACCCCTTGCCCACCCACTGCCTGTGCACCCACTTTCCAAAATGTTTCTCCCGCGTTTAATTCTTCATTTGCCAAGGCCCAAACTCAAACTCTTTCCCCAGATGACTGTGACCCCGCACAGCCAGCCAGGTCGTTGATGTCAATGCAGATTAAGGAGGCCGGAGCATCAGCTCCAATGCAACCGCAATCGCGCTCGAATTCTCGTCCTAACAATCGAAATTCAACATCACAAAGGTATTCATACCCACCCGAAGATCGAAGATCCAAATCGAAACGAGCACGCAGATAAACACGAAGTTCCAGGTTCCCCCGAAGATCACGAACATTCACATTCGCGCAAATGTTCACATTCGCACGACCACCCGCACACGTCCGACCGGGACCGGGCACATTCACGTGAACTTCCACATGCACATCCACCGTCGCACGGACACCAACAACCATCCGAACGTGAACGTGAACACTCGAACTCAAAACCATCCGAACCTTAACATAAACACCCGAAACCGAAACCACCTGCAGATCCACCCGAACACTCACATCCACCCAAACTTTCACAAGAAGACTCAAGTCCACCCAAATATTCATATGATCCCGAACCCGGACTCGAACCAGAAGATCGACGTCGATCCAGTACAAAACAGCATCGGGTCGCACGACTTTCCAATGCAGAGCAATCCCCGCGCTCAAGTCCATCCGGCTCCAGTTCATCATAACCCAAGTTCTCCGGCCATTGAATTCAAAGCCACGACGTCTATGATCTCCATCCTGTCACCATCCTCTCCACCCCTGGTCCCAACTCTAATATTAGCCAAAATTCACCTTCACACATTCCTGTTGCCACTAATCCCATGGAGTATGTCATGAACCCCTAAAGCTCTTCCTTGTAGAAAACGGTCGCCATTAATAGACAATATTAGACCTTAATGACAGGCAATCAAATAGATGGATCCCCTTCAAACGAAAGAAAAATAATCATCCCTACTCGGAAAGCTCGACAGTAGATGATTGAAGCCTATTAGTATTAACGGATCAACACTGTCGTCGTCGTCGTCACCAAAAATAAACAACGAATATATTACTAAACATGAAATAAATTATTAATGAAATAAAACCAAAATTTCTATTAATATAATATTCATCACGAAAATCCCCGAATTTTCCTTTCGAACGGTAATCGAAAGTTGAAAATGGAATTCATTATATTTCGACTGTTTTACATAATTAAATACAAATTCTCACGTGGAAGATGGAGGTGGACGTGGACTGCTGGCAGATGCTTCACCTTAATAGCTGGGAGGGGAAATGAACTGCCGGCCAAGGTGCTGCTGCAATGCGGGATGCCGACACTGCCGACCCTGCCCCTGCCAACTAGACGAGAGCATGAACAGGAGCAAGTCCAGAACGGCGCCTGGAGATGCGGGAAAAGGGAAGAAAGGTAATTAACACACTGGCCAAAAAGCCTTTGCATGAGTCCGAAACATTTTGTGCGTTGTAAAATTACGGAATTGCAGTCTTTAGTAAAGCTTTTTGGCTCATGATTTCATCCCGATTCGATTATCTCGACTCCCATCGGTCAGGTGGTAAAACATAAAATGTTTTGCACATACAACTTACTAGTTATTATTCTAAATTACTTGTATTGGGGCTTTTCTCCCTAGAAAGCTGCACAAAAACGGGTCGGTGTTCGTGTGGGAGTAAATGTGGGGTTGGAATTCAAAATGGGAATGGGAATGTGGGAAGACGCAACAAGCTAATTAAGACGTCATGGGTGACGTCGAAATCCATTACAAAGTCATCCGAGAATACAAAAACGGGAGATTCTAAACAATGCAATAAAAGCAAATGTGCACTTAACAATGCAATCCCAGCTGGGTCAACACCATTTCAAGAGCAGCCAATTTCAGTTATAGTAAGTGCAGGCGCAGGCAGTGGGAATGCGCAAGAACCCTTTTCCACCCTTGTTGCTTCCAAAACGCCAACTTCACAACCACAACCACAATCCTTTCCAGTCCGAGACCCAAATGCAAACACTAACCCAATGCCCGAACGGGTAAAACGACAAGGACAAAGGCAAGGTAATGGGACCAAAGTTTCCTCTCAGCCCAAGGAGAGAAAGACAGGTCAAGGTAAGAGTAAGGGTCAGGGTGCTTTTCAAGAAAATGTCCGTTATAGTGAATATAGCTACGGTAGTCACAAGGCTACCAAAACACCCTCATCCGTTTTGACAGCCCAAGGAGGGGGCAAAGGGGCGAAATACGAAGCTAGCAGGAGCAGCACGCTGCTTACTATACTGAAGCCGAGTTCCACTGCCGTTGCTGATCAAGCACGAGCACCAGGTAGCAGCACCAGGATGCATCTGGTTCCTCAGCCGGAAAATAAAAATCAGAATCAAATCCAAAGTCAAACTAGACTCGTAAATGAAATCAGAAGAGTCCCAAGTCATGTCCGTAGTCAAAATCAAATGACAGGTAGAAGTCTAAGTAAAATCAGAAATCATAATAGTCAAATGAGACAACCGGATCAAATCAGAAGTCAGAATCAAATTAGGAGTCAAAGTCGAATCGGTAGTCCAAATCATATCAGAAGTCCAAATCGAATCCTTAGCCGATATGAGAACTACATTAGGGGACAAAACCAATATCATGGAACGGGAAGGCCTGGAACCGGATACGGCTACGCAAACCCCAACAAGAATTCCTCCATCACAAAGTTAGTAGAAGCTCTAACAAGCGAAGAGCTCGCGATGCCTCAACGAGTAGGGAGCCGCACTCGATTTCATAATATCAACGACGGACTGGACTATAGCACACGTGCACCACCAGTGCCACCGAGACCTCAACATCAGTACCCGGTTTCTGCCTCAGCCCCGATGTCGAAGGAGTTTCTCCAAACCCATAAACGTAAACGGATACGAAGCCCACCTTCAGACTCTGACTGCAGTTCTGATAGTGACGACGACCAATGCGAATGTGATTGTAGAGGGAAGCGTGTGCGAGGGTGCGGAAAGAGAGGAAGGAGAAGTTGTAGATCTAGATCTAGAAGTAGATCGCCCCGAAGAAGGGATTGCATAGATTGTTGTTGTAAAACTTGCAGCTACTGCGATTTAGATGACGATGATGATAACGACGATGATAATGAGAATGACAATGTTAATGGGAATAACGGTAATAGGAACTTTCCAATTTCATATTTAAACACACCGAAAAGCCCTTCTCACCCGTCCCCTCTAACGAACGATTTTTTGTTAGAACCGGAACCGGAATACCGGATCTATCCCAGCCCTTCTTTTGACTCAGTAGCGTCAGCAAGGGTAGGCCTGGTAGACGTAGACCTACAAAGGATTTTTAAAATGCAAGCAAGACAAGGTATAAGGTTTTTAGCAGTTGTGCTAAAATTTACACGCAAACATGTAATTTTTTTTTATAGAAACCAGTTCCATTTTTTAGCAGAATACACTTCTTCCCTGTGAGGTAGTGTATTGTTTTTCACCCGCCAAAACAATCGGCGAGTGGGCTGGGTTTTTTGGACATTGGTAGCTATAACGTTGTGTTGATTTTCAAGTTTTTCATAAAAATTGAAATTGATTCGGACTCAAGAAGCTGTTTATTTGGAATGTAAATTTTATTTTGCTTCAATTTTTTTTGAATAAATTATTCAAAAAATAATAAAATAAAGAACAAAAAATGCATTGAAAAGTCAAGGACATGGTCCAGGTCCAAGGCCCAGACTACACCCAAGGCCAAGATAAAGCTGGCAGCTGGGTTGAAGCGATTCCAGTTTAATTACTGTTGAATCCAGCTGAATATGAATTTGAGCCGGTCGGGCTTTAGCTGAAGGTACATAGAGACTTAGATTATGGCTCCTACATGGAGCACTGGTCTCTTTCTCGTCCCTTAACTTGACACGCTTATTGTTAGTGTTGGCGACGAATCGTTGACTGATAACATCCCTAAAATCACATCACTCAATGTTCGTCTTAATATTCCATAGAGCTTGGGACGATAACCTAAATATGTGATGGCACTGGTCCGTTCGCTACCAAAAGCGAACCAGGCCCTCGTTAACGAATAAAGATGTTATTGCAGTTTATGCACAATATACTGATGTGCTGCGAAGACGTATATCCGAAGTAATTTACACAAAAACATGGAATTATCTTACCACATTTATACTAGATAAGATCCAGTTTTTTCAGCAGACCTACACCAAAAACATCCTGCTGACGCTACTGCTTTGATTCCAAACAATTTTAATCTAACGTAAACGCATAACTTCCTCACCTCAAGGGTCAAACCAGGTTCCGGGGTTATATCCTAGACAAAGTCAAGTTTTTTATCAAGGTCAGTTACTTCAAGGTCAAGCGCCATATCAGAATCCGTTACAAGGTCAAACTCCTTTTCAGGGTCAGTTCCTACAAGGTCAAACGCCATACCAGCGCCCGGGGCAATTACAGCAAGGTCAAGCTACATTTAAGGGTCCGTTTTTACAAAGTCAAACTCTACTCCAGGGTCCCTTACGACAAGGCCAAGCTCCATTCCACGGTCCGTTAACACAAAGTCAAACTCTACTCCAGGGTCCCTTACGACAAGGCCAAGCTCCATTCCACGGTCCGTTAACACAAAGTCAAACTCTATTCCAGAGTCGGTTAACACAGGGTCAAACACCTTATCAAGGTCAGGGGCTATTACAACAAGGTCAAGCTCCATTGCAGGGCCCGTTTCCACAAGGTCAAGCTCTATTCCAGGGTCCGTTTCCACAAGGTCAAGCTCTATTCCAAGGTCCGATGCCACAAGGTAAACCACCATATCAAGGTCCGGGGCAATCATAGAAACCGGTCAAGCTCCATATCTTGGCCAAGCTCTAGATGAATGTCCGGAAGAATTAATGTCAAATGCCACCACTGGAACCATCAAAAGTTCCAATACAGTGGGATTTTGAGTCCCTAATTGAAACAGGATTGAAATAAATAGGAGCTGAGATTTTAATCCTGGGTATGCTTCTCACTATTATACCCGGCAAGTAGCCTGGTATAAAATAGCTCCTGTTCATCCGAATTTCTTTGTTTTCGGGCAAAGCGTTCATTATGACTGATTTAGTACACACCGAACTTGATGGGTGAGATTTTACTTTTGGGCCAAATTTTACACGGGTATTCTGAAGTCAAATTCAAAAACCGATTTTCGGATCATGTGAAATGGTATTTCACGTCTTTTATGCCTTACAGGTTTAATAAATTAGTCCCAATGTGAGTTTTATACGTTTAAACATCTCTGCCTTATAGGAGATGAATTTCTAGCTTTTTGTAAATTCAATTTGCAATAGTGCACGAGGAAATAAAATATTTTGCAACAGGGAGAAAACATAAGCATTTAATTCTCTACAAAATAAGCCTATTGGCGCTTTGTTTGTCAAAAATTTAAGACAGCATAAGTCCAGTCAAAGTTGTTGCCTCTCCCACTTAACCCTACACGGTAAAAAAAAGAGTAATAGAGATGGCGGTAAAAAAAGTAATAGTGGTTTCTGTTAATCGTAACAAGAAACTCGGTAAAATTTCAAATTATGGTCAACCGAAATCCGGTAGGTTTGTTTTCTACCGGTAACCCTGTTAAAATGGAAAAG
>JAAXYX010002903.1:0-15910 GCA_036851915.1 Ptenothrix huangshanensis | reverse complement strand
TTAATAACGAAATGCCCGAATATAAAATGTATATGCCTAACTTTAAGAAACTCCACGCAACCAATAATATTACCCACGTTAACCACGAACCAACTTGGCAATATGAATTTATTGCGAGAAGTACCTTACGGTAAATCGGACACACTTCACTAGTTTTACTGTAAAACTTGCAGGGGAGTCAGTATATATTTTTAATTAACCGAATTACTTTAATTACAACCTATTCGTCTACTTTACTAGATTCGAAATTTTAGTAGAATATTTTAACCGGATTGACAGTAAAAGTGAAAACTCACCGGAAAACCGGTTAAACTGTTATCGATTTCGTGGCCAGGTAAAATGTTAACAGGCCTCCTGCTAGGCCATTTATCGGGTCATACGGTTAAAACTGGAGTTTTACTGTTGGACGAATCCTCTCTGTACAGAAGTAGATTCAAAGGAAAATGTATTTTCATAGCATAAAAATCCAAAATACTGATCACAATCTGAATTACTTGAATGACTTATTATTATGAATTACTGTAATCAGGTACACCGAAGCATTTAACTGCTCTGTAAACTCAAAAACCTAATACAATCGCAAACTCTTGCCCATGTAGGCGTGGTTTTTAAGTATTAATAATAAGTAATAAGTCCACCTATCACGCACCCAAAACCCACCATACTATCCAAGATGCGTTTTAGCGTTTGTTTAGATGTTTAAAATGGATTACCATGCATCCTTATGTGCGCTGAAAATGAGTACACTTATAAATCGGGCTTTTCCGCCTATAGATGTTTTTTTTAGTTTTACGGTGTATTAGTTTTTAAAGTGTATTTGACAAGTAACATTGTGTACCCCCCGGAAAAATTTCGGTTCCTGCGCCACTGACTAATACGGATAGAAATATTGGTGTTATCTTACCCAGATATAATTAGGTGTATATTGTAGTATAAGTAAGAAAAATGAAGTGCATGTTCAAATATATTTCGTATCATGTCTTATGCAGAAATCCTTCTATGGCTTCTAGCTACTCCACTTTCTACGTATCTACACTCTCAAAAATGCACATGAGCAAGAGATGTAGAGAGAAAGACTCGAAAGTGCCTGAGACACGAGAGGGACGAGAGGAGGCGATTGCGGACGAGAGGAGACGAGAGAGGACGAGAGGAGAAATGCCTGCGATGGCTGCTTCGCCCGAGTCGAGTGCTCAGCATTCGCTTCTGCCTCATTCCCTCACTCTTCTACCTTTTGCTCGCAGCCACTGCTTCCATTCCACACTGTGAGCCGACTCCCTTTCCGTATCAAAATTAGCACGACCTTTCCTTTCCCCAAAAGGTCACACACTATACCCTCTCCTCCTATCCAACCACATCCACCCTTGTTCCATCCACACTCGAGCTGACGACGCTGCTCCGTCCAACAACTCAGCCGCAGCCCCACCCCTACCCCTGCCAATCTCCGCTGCATCTACCAAATGCCCCTCTCCTCGCATATACTCCACATCCAGCTACACACAACCTCATCTCCACTATCTCTTCTCCTCATCTACACCAAAAGTCTTCTCATCTCTCCTCGAGTCTCTTCCCAAACCATTCGCCCAGATACACTCCACGTCCCAAGCCCTATGTACTCTCTATGCCACTATCTCATATTACCTTAGCTATGGTCCAGTCTGGTCCGAACATTTTACGATCAGTCCACACTCTTTCGGACCAGAGCAGATCAGGCCGTATAATATCCTTCGACCATCTGCTTTCAAAATCACATAATCAAAATGCAAAAATATTCTCCAAATGATTTATGTTTGTAGTTATCTACTTCTATTCAAACATAAGTTTCCTTCCATTAACAAATTGTCAATTGATGTTCTATTTGATTACTCGATAATCTCAATCAGTTTTGTTGCATTTTGCCCTTTTGTCCGCATGAAAAACTAGAAGTAATCGTGTTGCCAAACCGTCTGCTTCTGAAGTCAAGAAGTTGGTTTTTGTTGCCATTTTGGTTTGGCCAAAGTTGTTGTAGTCTGTATGTTCGCACAGCATTATATCCACTATATTTCGAACTAAGGAGTTATAAAATCGATAAACTGTGATTTTGCTGTCTCCGGATGACCTTGCTAAGATTTAATTTAAATGGCAATTCAAGTTAGATACATGAAAGGTGCAACTATGCCTGAATATTGGATCCGCCTGAACTTAGTTTGCAGTTGGTTTCTTGCTGTAGATGAAGGTACATACAGAGACAAAATACAAGAAAATAATTCGAGACCTCGAAATAAATCCTGCACCCGGGCCCCACCTGACATTGTTACGCTAGTGCGGACACTCGGACGTTTTGGGATTGCTTTGGATGCGACGAAAATAAAAGTGCAAAATGGAAACGAATGGACGAATTACGATTGGATAAATTGGATAATTATGGTGAATGGAGAATGACAAAATGGAAAGAATGGATACTTACGCTTAGGCTTTGTTTTGCTCAGCTTCTCCCGTAGTTTAGTTATGTCTATAGTATAATAGTAGTATTGTTGTTGTTATGGTGTGTGTAGGTTAGTTTAGGTATGTATGTATAATTATTTAATCAGATATTGTATTAAACTATGAAAGAATAAGTCAGTATTTCACTGATCACAGTCGAAAGTGATGGAATGGCAGGTTGGTTCTTCAACACTTTGATTCTGTAGCAAAAGTTTCCTTCGTCGTTGAACAAACCGTTGTAAAAATCGATTGATAAAATGCCGAGCACTTGGTCGCGAACGCTGAAACGACAACAACACCTCTGGTATCCTGCGAGTGTCTCAGTTTCAACTCTGTACTCTGTCCCGTGTGTACCGTCCGTTCCCTCTGTACTACCAACTAAAGCCAACGAGCCAAACCAGCCCAAGCAGCGAAACGAGCCAAAGAAACCAACAAACTATTGAACCTCGCTGTGCGAGTACCGGAAGGCGAGTACCCCACAATCTCTCCACCACAAACGCACCAAGACCCCGACACCCCCTCCCACTACGCCTGCACCATTCCCCACACTCCACCCCACAACTCAACCAACCACCCCCAACGTCATTTCTGCATCAAGCTACCAACACCTCAACATGCCTCAGCCACAATGTGGAGCACTTCCGACAACTTTAAATCCAACTCAGTCGCCGTCTCCCGTGCGAGTCTCCCTGCGACGCCATTGCTGCGATGGGTGGTCTGTGCCACTGGCTGTGGGTGGGGCGTCGTTCCCTCTCCGCTCGAGTTGCGCCGACAACTCCACTCGCACACCCACAGCACAGAGGGCAGCACTCGCCGCCTGCCCAGCCACCCGCACACTTGCGCACTCGCTCCACGCCAAAGCTCAAGCCGATCTCTTTTCTCTCGGCCGAGCTGCCTTTCCAAGTCTTCCCGGACCACCTCGTCACATCTCCGTCCAGGTAACTGTCAACAGCCTCGAGCCCTGGCCTCCCGCGACACACCAACACGCCAGCAGTCCGAAGCACACTTGCATCTCAACATCATCTCCACAATGCTATGCTCAGCCCGTCTGCTCCCACACTCGCGTCTTCCTCTGCCTCTGCATCTCAGCCTCCTGACTTAGTGTCCACAAGACAGTCCTTGTCGCAGTGCTCCTCTCCCCACTTGTCACGTGAGCACCTTCTATTCGCTCCAATAGTCCGTGTGCGTGCAACTTTTGGAGGAACTTACAATTTGGCCGAGCTAGTTCCGGAAGAGAACAACTCGCATCCATTGCCTGGACTCTTCCAACTGGAGCAGTGTCTGTCACTCCGAGTTAGATTTTGGCGGAACTGCAGCTGGAGAAGAATACTTGATATTGACAATGTGTGAGCACTGCTAGGGATTCCACTGACAGATAGAGGTGGCTGTTGTAACTCGGTAGAGTGCAAGTGAAAAAACCGAAAACTCATCAAAACTCTTCACCTTCGCCCGCCTTTTGCCTACTTCAGTCTCACACACATTTTCCCTTTTGTGCATCCTTCAGTCGCCTGGTACTGGTCCTTCGCTGACCCTATCTTGTCTTTATCTACAACCTACCACTCAGCTGTGAAGCATTGTCGTCCTTCCGTTCTGTCAACTACATCACTACATGTGCGAAGCTGGTAACCATGTCGGCACACGACCAGATTCGAGCTATGCTGGACCAGCTCATGGGAACTTCCCGAAATGGTAACAGCTTTTTTTATCGATTCATGTCATCCACCTTTTCCGTCTTGTATCCTTCGTGTGTATACACGCTCACACAATTTCAAACTTGTGATTTTGGCTTTTCTGTGGCTTAACTTCACACGATATGACTCTGGTACATGGTATGTGATGGTGATGATTAATGATTTGTTGTTAATTTGAGCAGGAGAAGAAGAGAAGATCACAGTTAAGTTTGACGATCCAAGAGTTTGTAAAAGTTTTCTCCTCGGTTGTTGTCCGCATGAAATTCTGGCCTCTACGGTAAGATTCAACACGTTCTGTTTTACGCTACATTTAACTTACGATAACCAATCGATTAGTACATTTTCCTCAGTGTCAAAATCTAGAATCGAACTTGTTTTTGCTCAATAAGTAGCACTTGCCTCAAAATAGTAGGGTATTAAGGTTTCGGTGATGGAAATTGAGGTATTGTGCCGGCGCTGTGGAAATTAAATCAATGTGGTTTGAAAAAACATTCCATCTGATCAATTTTTGCTTGGATGTCTACTTTTTCCAGGCCAAGCGATTCTGTCTGTTGTGTTGCATTATTTGATCATGATGATGTGAAATTGCGAAATACGTGCTCATGGGTGTGTTGTAAGTATGACCTTATATTAGCCTCTCTCATCTCTAGACAACTACTTGCTTTATATGTTATGTTCCAGTATGTGTAATTCAAATTGAGCTAATTTATTTGAAGCCAGAGTAACTTTAGAGTATTCAAAGAAATGAATTTATATGAAGTGTTTATGCCTGATGTCATTAGTCATTGCATTCTTGAGTTATGTATATGATGGTTATTATTGTGTAAAGAAACCGCGTTTCGTCGTCTTATCCATTACCAGTCACTGCCCCTCTTCTGGGCGTTCCGTGACCCCTGGAAATGTTGAATATCCTCATCAGTGGTAACTATACTTAGTTTATTTTTCCTTTCCATTCGTATTTGAATTACATACTTGACTAGGTGCTAGGAACTCAATTACTATCTCAGATACCGTCATTCTTCCAAATGCACACTGTAGGTTTTTTAACGCGCTTAAACTATAGTTGCGGAACCATACGTACAGTACTTTCGCACTCCACAATCATCCCCTTCCCATATTTCCCTATATTTTTTGCACGCTATATTTTAAGTCTCATGAACTTATGGCCCATCATTCTTCCGGCTTTGGGGAGATTGTATTTCCAACCTATTGCTTTCCCTTCAAAATGGAACCGTCTTAATCGTAAGAATTATAGAGGTTGACAACGTTTTATACCTTGAAATGAATTTGCAGCAATGCTTTGTGCTTAAGACAGGGCTAAGTTTTTTTTGTGTTAGAACACCAAACTTGAACGTCGTAACATCAATCATTTTTGAACTTTTTATGACTATCCTCTCAGATGGTTGTTACCTTACTGCATGTCAACTGAGATTTGTGCCGTAGTATAATTTTGTCCCAACTAGCACTTATACATAAATTCATTGCATTTACCTGGCTCTGACCTCTTGTTCTCTCGATTTAATAACCGTTGTCCTACATATTCGGGCCATATTTTGTATTCACCGCGACCTTTGGCTGTGACAAGCTAATCAAATTTGAGAATAGCAAAGTATATGTAAATAGTAATTATTTCAAAGTATAAGTTTAATTGAATAAATTTGGACACAATTGTCGCGTATAGTCCATCCATTTGTATATGCCTATCATTATATTATGTTCTCGGTAGAAACGTAGCAAATATTTTTGTTAAGCACGTCATCATTTTCACGGTTAGAGTAAAGTACAATCAAATCATCATTTTGACTTGAAAAAATCATGCAAGGTTGAATAAAAGTAGCAACTGTGACCTTTTCTGGCGCGTAGTACGATTTCTGCAAGTAATACAGTTGCAAATGGTGGAAGGAGCTATTTTAAGATTCATGAATGATTGACTGAATTGGTTCAGAATGGCTTTTATCTTAATTTTTATGGTTTGAATCTGGGAGGTCATGGTCATGTGAACATCTAGACTACGCACACATCCAGTGTCACAGAGTCGCAATGGTCACAGAACAGAGATTCAATGCTAATTTTCGAAGGGCACGTAAGTGGTCCATTTTGAGCATTTTTTTACTACAGGCAATTTTAATCAATCACTTTGATTTTGTGTATCTTCGAAATTTTAGCGGATGGATTTGGGTGAATGTCCGAAAATACATAATCTGGCTTTGAGGGCGGACTACGAGAAAGCGAGCAAATCCAAAGACTACTTTTACGACTTGGATGTAAGACTAAAACATTTACAATTTGCTTAATATTGAATTAATAATATATTCGAGTTATAAATTTGTAGGACATAATATACATATAAACTACCGCAATTCTTCAAATAATTTCTTCCCGAAAATTCCCGTCTCGCAAAATGTGCGTTGTAACCTAGTGAGATTGTAAATAATTTCCCCCTGTAATAACTCCCCTTTTTATATGATTGTAATTATAATTCGTTAAGCGGTGTCTTAACTGTGCTAGAAAGAATGATCCCCCGTCATGTGATTCCCCTGCCTCGAATATCATTACCGACAGCATTGTAGTTTTGTAAATAATTACACGGGGGTTATTTGAAGGATTACAGCAATACGTGCAAATATTGTTGGAAACGTGGAGGCAGCTTTATATAATTACCTTCATGTATTTTTGTTAAAGGCACTGGAACAACTTAGTACATTTATATCTGATGCGGATCGAAAAACGGATCAGGCTAAGAAGAGGCTCGCTGAAACGCAGGAAGAACTTTCAACCGATGTGGCCGTCAAGGCTGACAAAGTCCACGAACTAGCAGAAAAGATCGGAGAAAATCTAGCCAAAGCTGAACAACTAGGAGCTGAGGGATTTGTTGAGGAAAGTATGAAATTGATGGAAGAGGTAGAAAATCTTCGAAAGCAAAAATCTGAAGCAGAGAGTGAATACAGATCTTCTATACCTGCCGCAACTTACCAGCAGCAAAAGCTGCGTGTGTGCGAAGTTTGTTGTGCTTATCTAGGTATACACGACAATGACCGACGGTTAGCAGACCATTTTGGAGGAAAACTTCATTTAGGGTTCATTAAAATACGTGAAACACTGAAAGACTTTCAGGTTAGGCATCCATGTGTTGATTTAATTCTGATTGTTATTTTTTTATTATTGGGGTGACAAAAGATTGATTTTGAGTAGCATGTGAGTATCCGGCACCCATATAATCCCCACTCACACTAGTAAAACTAGTATGAATAAAGTATTACGGTTCTTTAATTCATGTTGAAGTGCTTGTGTGTAATTAAGACGTTGTGTTGTTTGAAATGAGTAGGACATTGCGGAAGATCGTCGCAGGAAAAGAAGGGATGATTATAGACAAGCCAGGAACTCTGAAGGCATTGGTGACACTGAAGGTTGGGGTGGACGCGACGGTCGTGTCGGTGCTGGCATGAAACGTGAGCGGGACAGAGACAGTCGTGAGAGTCGGGACCACGACCGTAGAGATCGAGACAGAGATCGGGATCGCGATCGACGTGATCACGGACGACGAGATCGAGATAGTCGAAACGAAAGCCGAAGTGGTCGGAGTGACCGCGAGAAGGACAAAGATAGAGATAGAAGTCGAAGGAGCCACCGTTCCAGATCAAAATCAAAGGAAAGGAAAAAGACTGAAGAGAGTCAAGCAAAATCAGGATCACAAGAGCACCCTGATTCAAAGTCCAGATCCCGTGCGGATGAAAATGATATTAGGCGTAAGGAATCCAAAAAGCGATCGAGTTCAAGATCCCGTTCAAGAGATAGGAAAAGACATTCCAAATCTTAACCTATTTCCAAATCAACTTACAATACTTTAAATATTTAAGCTCGATACATATACTACTTCATAAGTATCTGCTGTTTCTCTGATTGTGCCCGGGTCTTAATTTTACTTCCCAATGATTATCAAAATATGACGAGCTATTAGAAAATATCAGAGTGCGTTTCTGGACTCCAGGTCCTGCACTACATCATCGGAGAATTTTAAATACTTGGACGAAGATTGCTTACAGCTTCTGGAACAACATGAGAATTCAAAGTGCATCTTGTTTCAATGGTTTTGCATGTAATAGTATTTGAAAGTGTGTAGAAAGTGTGCATGTCATTACACAAATTATGCAAATAGCAACTAAGTATCGGCGAGTAACATTTTGTATTTTTCGTGTCCAAAAGGAATAAATTGTTTTTAGTTAATCGGTGCAAATCTCAGCTGTTGGCAGAATAAGAGAATGTAGGATACATATTATATAATTAGACTAGAGTTAAAGCGTAGACAAGTTATAGATAAGTATCTGTTTTATATAGGTAACATGTTTTATAACTGTAATAAAAACCTTCCTTGTGTTGCATTCATCTTTTACTTGAGTATCCAGCGGAATACTGACTTCCACTGTCGAAAAATATGATCGGAATCCGTGGTACAATTCTGTAAACAATGTAAATTTGTCCCCTTTCATTGGATTTCCCTGGAGTCAAAAATGGCTTTACAGCAGTAATTTAACTGCTACATCTCTATTCTTCAGCACAAATAGGTCATTTTTGCGTAAACGCATTTCAGCAATAGTAAATAAAGTTAGCCGGTTCTACCCGAAGCAACGTTTTTATTTGCTTAAGACTTCACTCTTTGCAATAAGAAATTGTATACAAATATTTTTATGTTTTATAATAAATTCGACAAGAACTGAGTGCTGTATAAAAATAGCATGTGCATATATGTTGTATGTGCGTTAGAAAATATGACGCTAATCAAGATTCCATTTTATCCGATGGACTAAAAACTGTGATCGTTCCCCCGCTGGCAGCAATAATATTATCTTGTCGAGGATGGCAGTTAATTGACACTACGGCTTGGTCCAAAGGGATACTTTCTTTCACGGCTTCACTAATCAAGTCAAAAATGACTAGTTTCCCTAATGGACTACTGACGACGACCCATCGGTCTGTAAAATCAAAGCATGCCTCAACCTTGTAATCATAATACTGCGGCTGACTAAAGCCCGTGTAGGAGGCCAGCAGTTGACCTGTTGTATTATCAATTAGTTTACAGGATCCATCAGCAACTGCGACAAGATTGCTGGCACTGTCTCTACTAATACAAACAGATGTGACTGCTTCCCCTAGGCAGTCTATGGAAAGTTTTCCATTTCGAATATCGTACAACCTGGTGTTCCCATCTGCCGAACCTACTAATATTGTATCACTCGAAACAGCTAAACTGGTCACTGTGTCCGTTGGCTCATCCAGAGTTTGAATTTCCCGTTTGCCTTTAGATCGAATATCAAATATTTTCACTGAGTTGTCCTGTGATCCCGATATAGCGAGAGTTGACTCCTCGTTGAATTGTACACAAGTTACTGATGAATTGTGGCAACGCCAACGACGTGTTATCCGGCAAGTCTCGACATCCCAAAGGGTAACGTTTTTATCCACCGACCCTGAGAGCACCTGGCTGTATTATGCCAAACATGACGTTTAAAACTGCATCACTGCTTTGAGTTCAAAGGACAGTATTACTAACAATTTTTGGTACTCTTACGCGTTGTCACAAGAACCCCGGGCGTCGGAAACTTCGGCAGAATGACCTAGATACGTGGCCAGCAGCAAGGCTTTTTCCCAATTCCAAAGTTTTATAGAGCGATCCGCACCGCAAGTTATAACATAGTCGCCATCCACTTAAGAGCGAGAATAGTTACACCACATCGTTATTAACTCACGCTGAAGAATATTACCTCGACACAAACCAGGGAAACCGTAATAAAATATATTACACGAAAATAGCTTAAACATACCATTATATCGTACAGCTCGAATACTGCCCTGATTACATTTTAATTTCTGAATGGACTCATACTTGCTATTCTGATCCATTTGAACTTTTTAGGAAATCAGCAGTCTGGAAATTTAGAAAAACATCCAGGTGAAGAAATAAATTCGTATTTCTTTACCCATGACGGGGACAAAGAAATTTTTAACTAGATATCTTGACGATTGGCGAATTAACGGATATGATGTACCAGCTCATTCTCTAATCGTGTCGATTGTTTTTACGAATAGTGAAAATAATAATAATCACTTATATTCATTGTAATAACCAATAATTGAGATACAAAGCCACACTACACGCAAAAAAGGATAAACTCAAGACTGGTGCTTTACCAGTCAGCACAAACCCCGAAGAAAGCCTTAATAAACGGGAAAATCTTTTTTTGGCTGTAAATATTTATTATTTGGCAGTAAATTTCTGCTTTTTAGCAGTGGCAAAAAGTACTTTTATTAGCATTTACAAATTAGATTCGTTTTTCGTCGTCAGTGACTAGGAAATACCTAAAGTAATTATTACATGAAATTATGTATATAATTGAATATTAATTTGGAGTATGAGGAATTATGATTTACATTAAGCTTTACACCACACGTATGACGTATGAAATCAGAAATTCCATCACAGAGGTTATATAAAAACTTGAACCTTATTAATGTTTACCTTCAATCTTCTTGCTCATATACCTGTTTTAACATATTAACATGGACGTATTACTAATTGTTCCGAAATAGTGTGGAAAAATAGAAATTATTATTCTTTAGACTGCATACCAGCCTAATTGGCAGAAACTTAACAAACTGGCTGTTGTGTTTTGGAGCTGCGCCTACAAGCTTAATTTTAATTAGGTACTTCGCTTACATTAATTTCCAACAAGTGTGAGTGTGAGACACGAATACCAATAAAACAACAATGAATTAACTAAAAACTGATTGGTTGAACAGACTGAACGAGCTAATTATCTTTTTCAGAATTCTGTATAATTAGTTAAGTTATCTGAAACTCTGAAATGAAAAATGATAATTTATTACCAGGAATGTCGACAATTTGAATTGAATCGAAATTCGAGACCAAACACCAAGCGGAGAGGCCGAGACTACCGGTGACAGCCTGGTGACAGGACAGTGGTGACTTTCTGGAGTCTGGAGATGCCGGAAAGAACTGAAAACGAAGTAAAGAGAGAGGTGAGAAGAGAGAGCAGAGAGACTGAGGATCCGGAAGCCTGAGAGAATCCAGCCAGATCCAGAGCGATCAACAGAATCCAGAGAGGCGAGAGGAGATTTGGACAGAGGAGGAGATGAGAATGAGAAGATGAAGATACCAAATACCAAGATACTGCGGGGTTATTATTATTAATGTAATCGAACAGTGCCTCCCTTGATCACCCAGCGAAGGCGCCAATTTACGTACTCATCGTTGTCATTAGTTTTCAATACCTTTAACTTCCATTGTAAAACTCAGAGTTTAGAAATTCAGAATAATTATTTTATGTAGAATCGGAATAGACTTCAATAGAGATTAGAGATTGACAGTTTAGGATTTATCACATCACATGTGCCATAAAGGTAAGGTAGTTGATCAAGATCAGCGAATGCTCACGTAGTAGCAATCTAGCAAAACGTTTAGCACGGAATGACGAAGAATGGACATTCTCATCATTTTCTTTGGCCATAAATCTATAATCCATCTGTGGTAGGCACACTGCTTGCCCTCTTGTCTATTCATATTTTGCCAAACACCTTAATGGGGTTGTGGGTGGAGGGAATTACTTATCTTCAGTGGAATTTAAAAGTTAATGAACGAGTGTAAAGTTGATCAATTTAGAATCAAATGTCAAACTCTTGCTTTATTTGGTTTTGAAGTGTAAGAATTTTCGCAGCGGGCTTATACTTGAAATAATCTCAAATGTGCGAGTGTCATAAACTTGGTTGGTTATTGATTTGTGCTTAGGACTATTTTAAATAATTGGACACCCCAAATGATAAAATAGTTGTTGACGAAATGTTATATGTTTGTTTGCACAGTAAAGTACACATAAGAAACACGCGGTTTGGAAAGTAACTCGCTGAAAGTGTAGAACACGATCCAAAAATGACAGCAATTATTGACAATTTGTCTAATGCTCGGGTTACTTTAAGGGATGTGACAACTTTGGAATCGCAAGATTTTGGCAAGTGTGCCAACTGCTATGAAAATGTTGATGATGATAGCGCGTGCAAAACTTTCCAGGATGAAATCGCCATCCTCAGTTTATTTCATATTAAAGTCGTGGATGCCCTTGCAGATATTTTTGAATTGCATAAGAAACTTTATTTATCGTCAGTTCGCTTGGACGAGAATGACTTGGTTCTCTGTTTCCGCTGTACAAACACGTTGAAAAAGTTGTACTCGTTTTTTGTAGAATTCATAAATTCCTCCAATTCACCATCGTTCATGAATAGTGTTTTGAAGTTTAGCCCGACATTCAGCAGGATCAAAATTTTTCGAAATATCGAATCTACAGAAATAGAAGACCCTGAAGACACTTTTGATACAAATATTAAACTAGAATTAGTGTCATTTGAAGGCGATTCAGGTATGACGTTTTTCAACTTTTATGAAAGTATTCATTTATCGTCATGTTTGAATTCATCAGTGAAATTAAGTCTTTCTTTTGTATTAATGTTTTGTTGGTTTTTACTTTTTGCGTCTTTTCCTCTGGGATTCGAATTATGGCATGATACAGTATCAGACTTTTTAGACGACGATATTTGCGAAGAAAATGAAATAGAAGTATCCAGTAAAGGAAGACCACGGGTTGATCATACCTCTTTAGTAGAGGTGGAATATGAAAGTGATGATTTCTCGGACGTTGACATTCCAGATGATTTAAACACTGACCCCGATTACGTGCAAGTAGGACACCTTCTGCAGATTTCTGGTAGAAACCATAGTTCCTCCGTTCCTTTTGTATTCTTGTACTTTTGGCTAAGGATTGATTATGCAAGCTATAATAAATTGCGATGTACGATATTATAAAATTTTTGCAGAAAGTGAAGATTCTGACGAGGACAATGCTCGACCGAGGTCGAGTGCAAGCACCGCAGATGAATTAAAGGATGATGTAGAGGGTTATTTGCAGAGTGCAATCACTAGGAAGAAAGAAGCCGAAGGTCACGAAGCGGTTGTTAAAATCAAGCGAAAAAGAGATAGAACGACAAAACGATACAAGTGCGATATTTGTTCGGAAAAATTTTCTAGAACCGACCATGTCAAGCGTCACATGCGGTGCCATTCAGAAACGAACTTTACTTGTTCGATTTGTTCCGCTGGATTCAAGCATCAATTACGAATGGAAGAACACGTGAAAACTCATGATCCTAACTACGTACCACCACCGAAGCCCCCAAAGAAAGTTCCAGCGCAGTCAGGGGTTGATGGGGAAGGGAAACCTGTGCACTCCAAGCCAAAGAAGCATATTAAAGGGTTTACAGAATGTGAGATTTGTGGGAAGGTTCTACCAAATCGTCATAATATTAATTTGCATTTAGCTTCTCACAAGGGTGAAGCTGACAAGACATTAGTTTGTGAGATCTGTGGAAGTACATTTAAAACTAATTCGGCGTTGAAGACGCACCAGAAATTCCATGAAAACATTCGTGATTTCTTGTGCAAGGTTTGTGGTGTTAGCTTTAAAAGGAGACAACATCTTGCCGAACATGAAGCGGTGAAGCACGGGAATCAGCCTCGTCAATTCGTTTGCTCGGAACCAAATTGCAATAAAGCTTTCCATCGCCTTCGTAATCTGCGTCAACACCGTAAGCTGCATGGAAACACAAAATATGCGTGTGAAAATGGATGTGGGGCTTTATTCACATTTAAGTACAATCGAAAAGTTCACCAAGACAAATCTTGTAGTAAAGCGCCTCACCTTATGAAGATCAACGAAGAGCGGCGAGCTAAATATAGTAAAACACTTCCAGATTCTGCCGGAAGTGGTGTGACATCAGTAGAGAAACCCCCAAAACGTCGGGGTAAAGCCATTTCGTACGATGGAGGCAATCAGTCAAATCAAGCGAATACCGAGACCGAGACGGCCTTCACCCAGGATCCCAACTTGCCCTCCAACTCTAATTCTGACAATCCTATCAATTTCTCGCACTGCTCCTTGCAACATTTCTCACGAAATCCTTCCAACTTTCCATTTAATTTTTCCAGCTCCATGTTTCCTTTAGGAATGAGTAGATTAGATTGCCTCAATCTTCCTCAGCCATCGTCGTCATCTCCATGTGATCCTCCTCAGCACCAGTTACAGTTCCCAGCCCCTTATGATCGTGATAAAGTTAGCGTAAACTCGTCCATATCCAGCTCGTTCATAAACACAATGAATAGACCAATGAACGATATTCAGTCAAATGACTTTAGCTACAATTAGGTATTTACTTTTTTTTAAACTCAGAATCAACTGACGTGAGTGAAGGTACAGAGTATTCGTTTTAATTTATTTTTCTAATGCGTTTGTGTATTTATCAAAGATAGGCGTATCGAACCCGAAAAACCTTTTTGTTTTGGTGCTTGCATGTTTGTCAACTCTGATTAGTTTTTGTTTTACGTGTGCTAATGAGTGAAAACCGACCAAAGATTTGACTAAATTATTTTAAACGTTAAGTTGTATGAAATTATGATTATGTACTGTCACGATTAGGTATATTAGTATGGTGTAGAATATTGGTGCTGTTCCTTTGACGTAGTCGTAGTTTATGGTTTTTATGCATTGGATTCTATCTGGTCGCCTTATTACAAGTAATGAACACAAATTGAACTTGAGCACGTGTAGAGGTGCACTTCACCAAACTATGTCAACAGTATACAGTTTTCTGAATTCTCTGTATACTTAAAAACGCGATTAGCAAACGAGTTCAACGAATAATATGAGACCGGACATGAGTCAACAAGTCAAGACAAAGGTTGCGAGGTATTTATGTCTATAAAAGACAGGCTAACCGGCTAATAACTCGAAAGTCTCTTTCTATGGGTAATCTAGTCATCGTCGTCAACTCGTAACTGACTGCGAGTTAGCATCAATTTTCGAAGGAATAAATCGCCCAATTAGTATTTACGACTGATTTTAATGGAGTATATCTGGGAAAGTGGTAATTAAGTTTTATATTAGGCAACTAAAATAAGGGTATTCTTTTTTGATTGGTACAAGTTCTCCAGTTGCCATTTGTCTTTGTTGTCAGTTTACACATTACGAATTGCACAAAATACTGTTTTTATCAGTTGTCAGTACCAGTTAAATTCCATAAAGTAGTTTATTCTTCAGTAACAAATCTTTTAGCCATCATTTCCAATCAAGGTTGGTAGACAAAAGGTAGGTATCTTTCATCTGCCAACCTTGAGTACAAATATAATCAATAGGGGTAAACCAATGAAAAGTTAGTTTGCCCGGTAGTGGGGTAAAATGGTAGTTGAGTAAAACCTGTCATGGAGATTCAACTTGTAGTACAATATTATTATTACCCCCAACATTACCTAGTTACACGGTAAAAAAAAGAGTAATAGAGATGGCGGTAAAAAGAAAGTAATAGTGGTTTCTGTTAATCGTAACAAGAAACTCGGTAAAATTTCAAATTATGGTCAACCGAAATCCGGTAGGTTTTTTTCTACCGGTAACCTGTTAAAATGGGAAAGCAATAGTGATCTGTATTGATTTGTACAGAAAAGTCTATTACACAACATTTAACCGGAGAATCTGTTAGATTTAACAGATGTCACTATTACGTAGTTTTTGGCTAACAGAAAATACGGTAGTAACATTCAACCGGAATCCTTGTTGTGTGTTTTGTCGAAAGTATAGGTCCTGAATGACGCCTCTGTTCACTCTTACCTACGCAGCAGAGTGGCTAGGGCGCTTGACTAAGAGTGG
>JAAXYX010002902.1:0-15917 GCA_036851915.1 Ptenothrix huangshanensis | reverse complement strand
ACAAATCTCAATTAAATCTCAGTATCTATGGAAATACAATGTTAATTTTTGAGGTGAGATGAAGTGAGAAAATTTGAGATCCGTCAGGTTTCACCCTAATGTGTATTTTTGGAACTCAATACACAAGTTGTTATACTAGGTACATACAGATTAGTGGGAAACCCGGCCCCGCTGTAAAGGGCTCAGTATTGCTGTAAATTTACAATATTATAAATATCACCATGGAAATGTCTATGTACGATACGATAATATTAACCTTCTGCAATACAGAGCCTCTACATCGGGCCGGGTTTCCCACTATTATATTACGTCGTACAGATTATAAAATCTTTCTTTTTGTGCGTACTTACCTAAAAATGATATAAATTTACACACGGAGACTTTAATTCGCCTTTGTTCGCCTTGAAGGTAATATAAAACATTGTGGACACCTCTCCGTAATGAAAATAAAAAGCAAGATTGAAACTAATAATTGGAAAGCAACCAACCTTAACAGCTTAGGAACAAAAATCCTCATAAATAATTACATGAAATATCTCATAAAAACTAATGTGTTCTAATACGACCTGTTCGCGATAGATACTTTCAGTAAATACTTGTTCTTTAGGAATTAAAAAATCCTTAGCCTAGATTTTTCAATAAAGTGTTCAATTTCGTGCAGATCGTCAAACAAAAAATGCATGACGTTATAAAGTTTACAAATTGAAAGTGAATGCAATTTTCGGGCAGGCTCCAGCATGACGGTATAGGGAGCATGTCGTTATAAAAAGTGACGCTATAGCCGCATATTTAACATGAGAAGGCATAGGCTTTTTGACGAGGCCGTTACGTGATGTCGTTGTTTGGAAATAGATGTTATATCGGATGTCATTATAACGACATTTCACTGTATATGTATCATTTTGCACGACATTCAGGAATAAATGACGACTGCAGGAAAACGGGCCACCTTCGCAATGACCTTAACAATGGTTCCAATAACCAAGCAATATAACGACTGTATTTAGCAAAACTACTGCATGAGGCATTACTAAACATTCTTGACCCTCCTCTTGTGTACCACGGCGTTCCCAGTTATATTATTAATTTAATTTACAGAAAGACCCGTATTATCCCTCGTCATATTTCGTATGTGGTAGCGAGAGTGAAAATAAATCTAATGAAACATCATCATTTTAGCTGCAAAGTAAAATAAATTAGTATGGCCTTCCTTCATATCTATCAGTGTAATAATACATTGTAGAAACTAAAGTCTGCTATGTTATCCTGTTGACAACATGTCCCCTTCGATGTTGTCGTTTGTAGGTTGTGGTTTAACAACGACACTGTAACAACAATAACCAAGTGTGTATGCTCAACATGCTCCCATTTTACGAGTTGACCGGTGATGTTTAATGTCGTAGGTATCTACTTCAGAGCAATTGTTCAAGGGATGGAAAAATTGACGGTCAAATCTAATCCACGTTCTCATTCCCCTTAGAACGCAATGCTGCCCCTTAGATTGGGTTTAAGAAAAGTTATTGCTGGTTTAGTGTAGTGCATAAGGTAGTCAAAACTGCTGACAGCGCTCATTTTAAAAGTACTCAGTGTAGACTTCCCGTTCGTTCACTGCAAACTGCAACGACGTGCAACCTCACAAGTATAAACCACAAATCTAAGGATCAACAAGTCATAAATTATCATAAATCTTATAAAATTGTGTAGCTTTGCCATCTCGTGACTTTTGTATTGCTTTTGTATAAGAAGAACTAATTCTCGAAGAAAGTTTGTACGAATTTATTCTATCCAGTTGATTTCAATTCTTCCTACCGTAATTGAGTTTATATCGAACTTCAACCTTTCACCTTAGAACTGAAATAGTGGCAGAAATTCTGCAGGAAAAATATTTGACACCATTGTTGTTGTTAAATACTAAAATGCAAATTTCACAATCAAATAAACAGGGTAATAAGCCAAAATAAAAACTTGAATGTTAAGTTCGGTGGCGCCAATGGCAAGATACCAGATACGGGATCAGCCCTAAACCCTAAATAGTCAGGAGACAAATAAAGAATGAATAAGCACGAAAAATGAAGACCGGGAAATCGAATTACGATTTAGCATTCCTCGTATTATAGACGACTGACCTTGGACTTGTTTTCTTGGCTTCCTAGTACTTCCTTCTTCAGAGTAGTTCTTCCTTAGACTAGTAAATACATCATTTTTAAAAAATATACATAACTATAACTATCTAAGGAAATAATTATCTTTAAACTGTGTAGCTCTATCTTCCTAATCGCAGTTTAGAATCATAATTCATTTTACATTTGGAATGAGACCTTTTATACTACGGAAAAGCAGCCAGTGCACTAATTTAGAATGATTTGACATATAATTTTGAGAGATATCACATAATGTGATTTAGAGTAATGTTTTACGAGGTGTAGATATGATTAGATTACTGAAGTTCTGTGGCGTTCTGGTTTAGTTAGGTAGCATAAAATAAAAAACAGGGATTTGCCAAAAAAATCTCCACTTTAAAAAATGTTGAGTAACTATTTAGGTACTGTAATATAGTAGGAGTTAAAATGATGACATTAAATTTGCTTATATTCTTATGATTAGTTGAAATTGAAAATTAGAATTAGATACTGAATCATTTTTCCCCTTCAGATGAAATCATGCCATTTCCCTTTGATTATTCTGCCGAAGAACGAGACGAGTTTTTGGATAGTGACTATGATGGTGGCTCTAGCAGCGATGGCTCGAAGACTAAGCGAAAATACTTGTGTCTATTTCAAACCCAATGGATGATTTGGCGTATTATTTCCGGCTTAATGGGATGCTTCTTCTTTGCCGCAGCCTTTGTACAACATAATGATCCGGATCCGTATCTTTGGGTGGTAAGTATTTTACGTGATTTAAACGCAGTTGATTTATGTGTAACACTAATTATAAGTAACCGTAGAACGTCTTAGAGATCAAAATTGTTTTGAAACCAAGTCCTGTTTTGAAGTCTGTAAGTGCTTATTTGTATCACATATAACTTTGCTTTTGTATTGTAATGCAATGTAAAGACATCGTTGGTTAAAAGTCAAAATAAGACAAGTCTGAAAATGTCTAAAAACAAAATGAGACATGTGAATGAATTATTAAGTGTAGAGTGAGGTAAATCCAGTGAAACCTAGTTGGACTTACCTCATTTTACATTTAAGGAATTTATGGATATACCTCGTGTGTTTGTTGTGTTTCTACCAAGAAGTTTTAGACTTGCCATTTTGAATCTTAACCTACAATATCTAGGTACCTAGGTACACACCTAATTACTGCTGTCCTTAATGAAATCGCTCAATTCACAATCTGTATAGCAATAAAATGCAAAAGTTCCGCGGGTTGGGTGGAGAATTATAGAAGCCAAAGAATTATCTTTATGTAGTTGGTTAATAATCCCAAGTATGATCTAGTTGTAACAAGAAAAAGAACAACACTTTAGAATCCTTTTACTGCACAGTTGTTGGTAACAACTTATTGTCGAATTATTACTTTCTAGCCGGCATACACTATTCCATGCATTATCAGCTGGGCTGTTGCTTTTGGACTGACAGTCAAAAAGTATTACAAGCGAGTTACTTCCCGGGAATCTTCTCCATGTGCAACTCCAACGTCTACCTCCACAGGTTCAACTGAATCAAAGGATAGACATCGAAAGTCCCGTCATTCAGTTTCCTCAAAAGAGATTCTGGAGAAGAAAGTTCAGGTAGAAAATTCGGTTCTGGTTCCAAAATATGGAAGCGCAAATACAAAGTTCAACTGGATAATAAATATTCATATTCTGTACTGCTTTGCTTTGGGGCTGTGGACATTTGCCGTTTACATGTACGGCATACATCAATCAAATTCTGGTGCCGATAACGTTAGTGTTTTTGGACACATGCTTAAAATGAATGGGTCGACGGAGGAAGCAAAAGAACTAATGGGTTTGTGTCTCATCATCGCTTGGCTCTCTCTCCTTCGGCATAATAATTATATTCTTCTAGGGAAAGCAGGAATTTGCATAGGAGTTGCGCTTACCGTCATTCCTGTTTTTGCTTGGATTTTGGTTGAAATTTTCGAAGAAGATACTAAATGCTAAGAAGTCCCCCACTGGTTCCACTTATCAACGTGAGCCCGTAGGACCTTATAAGGGACTTAAAATAGTACTTAGGACTTATTAACTACAGTGGGCGCCTTTGTTATCTTATTTGTTGCTACACATAATTACCTATATTTAATTACACATTCCTCTATATTAATGAATTTGCCACAATCTTTTCCGCTGCCTCTACATGGTGTGACACATAGGTATTTGAATAATGTTGTATGCTGGATTCTTGTTGTAGTCTTTTTTAAGTTGTTCAGTTTGTATATTAAAAATAAAATGCATTACTTAATCTCTGGCATGAAAACCGTTGTATAATAAAATAACACATTAACCTTACATGTAGTTTTGAAAATATATTGTATAATTATACTTCATACTAATGTCATCGACACTTGGAAATTTCAAATTGCAGTTAGAATTGTGAGTTTTCATAATCATAACACATCCGTAAAAATAGTTCAGATCAGTAGTAGGGAAGTTCCTGAGAGCACGTTAGACAGTTTTGTTAACTGTCCGATTGAGACCATGGTGACCCTACTTTATCCAGCACGTAAAAATTTAGGACCGTAAAAAATAGTGCATCTAATAAATTCCATTTAAGTTCTGGCTACCTCACTATAATCGACTTGTGATGACTGTATTGGAACTACTACACAACCGATTTGAAGCCATATATCACAGAGTTGATATTTTGGTAAGTAAATTATAATTAATTGATGTAAAAAACATTCCGTACGTTGTAGTTGCTGTGCGAAGCACATATTGCGTCTATGTATAGTTCTGGTGTGTCTATCTGTCTGTCCGGAATGTTTAACGTTTACGGAAATAAGGATGGACGTATTGGGTTCATTTTTTATAAAAAAAATTGAAAATTGCGACCGTCAGAAACCTATTGTTTTTGGTTGAATTCAGTTTAATGACTTTTGCACAATTAATTAATTTTCCATCTGTCTGTCTGACTGTCTGTCTGTCTTGAAACAGGATTAGGGGATTACGGATTGACGTATCGGCTTCATTCTTCTATTAAACCTTTAAAATATTATAACTTAGAAATAACTATGTAAGTCTTGTATTACGCAATGATGTAATAAACCAGTAGCTAAAATTTGTAACCTATTGCATCTTAACTTATCAGAAAAAAAAATTAATCGGGAAACAAAAGCTCGAAAGGGATTTTGAAATGGAAGTAGATTTTCAGTAATTTTTTTAATGAACTTCGGAAACATTAGTAATTTGATTCTCAAAACTTTTCAAAGAGAGCTTGTCACGAATTAGCATTTTTTGCTTTCTGCGGTTGGAGTCTTTCAAACTTCAATTCTTGCAAAGGTATTTTCGATTCTATGTCCGCGACAAATCAAGCAACAATCTTTAAACAGAAGAATATCGGACTCCCAAAAGAGATTCAAAGCACTTATGCCACCCTTGCATTTGCAGATCAGGGATGATATAATTAATGCATAGCGGTCCACATTTTAAGTTAGTAAATAAGTGGGATCGAATACAAGCCAATGTACATACACGTGTCCAAAATAAATTGTTCAACAAACATAAGGGCAGTATCGGTTATATTCATTAATTTATCTTTTTTTGAAACTTCATTGGGAGGAACGAAGGCTAATTCACAGTTTCCGATTTTGATGGATTGATTTGGATAGAAACTTGATTGTCTATCATGCTATTCTGCATTTCAGGCAAATCACAAAAGGTGAAAAATGCTATGTAGCCGAATCTAGAATATCATACCTATTTTGTTTGGATGTTTTAAACGTTGCATTAACAATTCGACTTATGACGAGCAGTTTTTTTTTACTTTGAATGCAAGTCATTACCTTTTGTCAATCTGACCGTTTTTTGTTGCCAAATCGTTCCTCGTTATGCTGAATTACGTTGTAAGTAAGAAACGTTTCAGAATGCCTACTATAACGTTTCCGTACAATTATGGCCAGATTGAGGGAAAGGAATTTTACGATTTAATAGTACAGAGAGAGCAAGTGTGCAAGAGGAAAGTGCAGCAAGAACAATTGTAAAGTGCTAGAAACATTAGCAATTTAAGTTGTTCTTTGAATTAAGGTTGGGGCTGTGGCCGTGGGCAATTGCCGGGTCAGGTCACGTGAAGAGAGCTGTTCATAGTACTTTTGTAAGTGAACTTTTGTGGCTATTTTTGTATCATAATTAAAGCTGTGCAATGTAGACTGAAAAACTACGCTTTGTATTTAGTGGGTACTGGTTTATTATGTTACGGTCCTGGTTCTGGCAGGCTGTTTGTTATATTTATTGTCGTATATGTCTCATTGCTCGTGTTTTGACATGCGTAACGAACCGGAGAGTTCACCTGGTAATTTTCAGATGTATTTTGAACCCGAGGTAATGGCAAATCTTAATTGCATTTGAAATGATTGCGTACGCCAGTAATTATTCCTATTTCCACTGGGATGTGAAAAGGAGATCTTCCCGACTAACAGTAAGATACGCAAATTATGTCCAAAATTTCAAGGTGTGTCAGGTTAACCTAGCAAGGAAGACTGTTGTAAAGCACAGTGATTTGATCGGTTTACATTTCCGAAAAATTGAATGAACCAAAATGGGTGGAAAATAAAGAAAACCTCTTGTACTGAATGCCTTTGTATGACAACTATTATAGGCAGGTAATCATGAATCAGTAAATCCAGTAAAACCAAGGTGGCTATACGAGGACTGGTCGTCTAGCCACCTTGCACTTAAACGTTATTATTTCGTTAGACAACTACGGACCATGCAGCTTTATTAAAGAAAAATTCAGTCTTCCCTCATACAATAATTCGATTTCGATTGGAACCACCGCACTACCATTATTATTATGAAGACTTAATGTTTTTTATAAGATGGCGTCAATGATTATTAAACGACAGATACGTCAGAACCAACGGATACTCCCTTCCTGCTTAAAGAAATGGAATCGAATGAGGACCGCTATCCAATGATTCACCTTGTTTCCTTTGAAAATACGTTCCTTTGTTTCTTTGTTTGTTTATGCTTTATTTATGTGTCAAAATTAACTCAGCTCTAGTTTACAGTACTGATTTTCAGTTTATGACACATGCAGATTATTTAATTAGTCGATTCCATGTAAAATGATCCAGTTAACTAATATATACAGTTGCAAATACCTATGTATTGTTAATTAAAATGATGGCTTAAAGAAACTCAAGCAACTAGACCTATTATAAAATTAAACGTAAACATCTTCAGGTGAGCTTTTCAGTAGGCTAAGGCTCAATATTCAGCAACAATGTGTGGAATGCAGAAGTAAAATATGTTGTGATTTACCTGTCTATCCGTACGTATTTACCTACTATACTTAAACTCCAATAGCATAACATTATACGTATCGTGATATGAGCATCAAAGTTAAACAGATCCAGGTATGTATCTTTGGTCTTTGGCTATGTATGCACCAGGTATCAATTTTACACTGAAGAATTTGTGAACATGTCCCGCCTTAACTCGGAGTTGGATGTACCCTACTTTTCTCAATATACATATCTACGACAATTTGTAAGTTAATCATAAAGGCAAAACAAGAATCATGGCCAGTAATACGAATGTAATTTTGTTGAAGTTGAACAACATGCTTGTACCTCAAATATTTAAAGTGAAGGAACAAAGTTTTTCCTGTTCCTTGAATTTTACACCTTTTTTGCATTCAAGAAGGTTAGGGTTCTTACGGTAAAAGGGTTGATAGGTATATTGTCTGCAAGACACGGACTTGATATTTATTTAGGATGAGCAAACGGAAACTTTTAATTTGATCTTTCATATCTTGTATTTTTTATTTAAAAAATGTGCTTCAAGAAGATCCCCTGGTAGTGGTGGCATAGTACATACAGGCAAATCATTCGCACCATTTGAATTTTAAACGAATTCGTGCAAAATTATATTACCCTTTCGCTACTTATTTTTACACTGGTTCAAAATGGACGGTAGTTACCCATGCTGACAGACTAAGTATATCTGGGTAAGCAGATAATCTTTCCATAGCAGTTACATATGCAGCTTGATGGACGTGTTTACATGCACAACAAGCTTTAGGTCGTTGAGTACGTCCACAGCACAACGAGTGACATAACCAGATTGCACTTATCTTTGAATTATTGACAAGTTCTCGTCAAATTATCTCAATAAATCCACTTGAACGTAAGAGAAAAACAATTTTTGGTACACAACACAAAATCGGCATTAATGGTACTTAGGTACTTACTTTTTCTTGTTTTGCTCTTTGTAGTACAAGCACAAGTTATACATAAAATATTTATCTGTTATTACAAAATACCAATGGCGAAATGCCAGGAGCGTACACGGTAAAAATTGCAATCTTAAAATGATTCTGAACGCGTCTTGCCCATCTGAAGCATATGGAGAGAAAATAAAGCATCTTTCAACCCAATATGCGTTCAAATGTGCTATGCTGTCTCGCAAGATTCTAACTTCGCAATTTTTACAGTGTGCATAAACTTATTATACATACATACACAGTAAAAACTGGTCAATCTAATAGGTCAAAAGCATACTTGTATTTAACATAGTTGTAAACTCAGAAAGCATCTCAAGTTCGCCTAAAGCGCATCTAAAGCGCATCCCACGTACATCTAAAGCACATCTGGTAGTCCAAGATATGTTTTAAAGAGTCTGTGATATGCGTTAGAGGCATTCTAACCGCGTTCATAATAATTGTACTAAATGCGCATAAGTTTCTAGCGTTTTTCATGCATTTCTCCGGATCTGATGTTGTTTAGTGTTTTTACAGTGTACAAACAATGCATACTGAAGTAATCAATCATCTCGCTCGAGAGGATAGAAAATGATAGTAACATTTAAAAATATCCTGCTAAATTCTGATGTCCATTCATTTGCTTAGTCCTGCGTAATTTCTGTTTCATTAAGCATTTTCAACTACATGGTTTCATGGAGTGAAATGCGAAACTCGCTCTACATAAAGTATGTAATAATCAGCATTTACTTTAAGTGCATGGTAAATAGAAATCAAGGTTATACACACTGTACTATTTAATTTCTTGTATGGGCGACTACGGGTTGTTTGAAGTTTGACGTATGTATGCATGTGTTATGAAGTGTTCAATTGTGTACACATGTCAATGAATGCCTGTAACTCTCAAATCATTTCGTTTGAAACTTCCAAAATTCGAAGGATGGGGCTTGGTAGCAATCAACATGTTTGCGGTTCCAAAGGCATATATATACAAATTGTATAATGTAGGTAGATAGTAGATAGGTATTTATTTGCAGTCCAGCATTTGCAAGTGCATTCGCTACTTCGCTTAATCACACTATATCTACACTATAATATGTTATTATGCAGATGCGAAGCTGTTTTCTCAGTTATTATTACATAAACTGTTTTTAGATCTTCCTATCACCAAAGCACTTGGCTATAGAAAAGAAATTTTGAAAGTTTAAGTTGATAATATCGATTATACAGAAATCATTTCATCAAAGTGTTATGTTATGATCATCAATCAAAAATCAGTATCTTATCAACCTTAAACTTTCTCCTTGTCAATTTATATAATTTAAGCCGAAGTTTATACAACCGGATGAACTAGTGTGGAGGTATTTAAAAGGTGCTACAATTTATCATTCTCAGTCAGCGTAATTATATTCCCCTGCCCTAAAATTCACTCAAGTTCTAGCCACATTTATCGTTAAACTTGTTATTAATTATTGAATTTTAGAAAACATAATAACAATGACAAACCTGTTGCCAGTTTCGATTAAGCTGGCGGTTTCATCTACACTTGCCATTCTCCTCATTTCCTTATTTTCTGTTAACGCTCAATGGGATCCCTACTTCACTCAGAACCGTACATCCATCGTACACTTATTTGAATGGAGGTGGAATGATATTGCGGAGGAGTGCGAAAGATTTTTGGGGCCGTATGGCTTTGGAGGACTTCAGGTAAAGTTTAAAAAAGTTCAGGTACATGAGTTTTGAAGGATTAACTTGAGTAATATTTTACGGATATTTTATTTCCTACGTTTGTATTTAGACCTCACCCCCTAACGAAAATGCAGTAATTAATAACAATGGACAAAACCGTCCTTGGTGGGAAAGGTACCAACCCGTATCTTACAAATTGGAGACTAGATCTGGAAATGAACAGGAATTTCAATCAATGGTAATATCAATATATGTAATTATGGATGTAATGCAGATTTCAAAAATTGTGCGGGGATGATGGTGTCAAGTCTCTTCGCCTACGGGTCGGCTAATGATTTTAAATGAGGATGTAGTATTTGTACTTATTGACCAGAAACAATTAACTGTGGCTGAATACAATGAATATTATTAAATTATTAATGTGAATGAAATTAATGAAATTAAGGTAAGACGATGTAACAACGTGGGTGTCCGAGTTTACGTAGATGTAGTTATAAATCACATGACTGGAGGCTTGGGAAATGGTAAAGGCACTGGTGGCTCCAATTTTGATGCAGGATCCCAAAATTACCCAGAGTACTCTAGTAACGACTTCAACGGAAGAAATGAATGCCCGTCTGGGTCCGGAGACATCGAAAGCTATCAAGACGCTATACAGGTAACGTATCATTTAAATAGGAAATTATTCGTACCCCCAGTCGTGTGCCAACATTCTAATTGCGAGTTCCTTAACATTTCAGGTCAGAAACTGCAAACTGGTGGGTATGAACGACCTGAACCAAGGCAAAGACTACGTTCGAAGCAATATTGTCAGCTATTTGAACCGTTTGGTTGGCTATGGAGTAGCTGGTTTCAGGTAATAGCAACGCCATGCAATTAAGTTCAGTAACGCGTACTAATCAGTTGAGCCTTGAGCGTAGTAAAATTGCGAACATTCAGTGGCATTTAATTATAAAAATGAGTAAATAATTTTGAAGGGTGGATGCTGCCAAACATATGTGGCCCGGTGATCTAAAACCCATCTTCGATAGAGTTAACTCCTTGTCCACAGAACACGGCTTTCCTTCTGGAGCCCGTCCAGCAATTTTCCAAGAAGTTATCGACAATGGTATTAACTTATTCTCATGCGAAATAATCGTAATAATTATCACCTTAATAATCTCACATAACCTATTGTTTGCTACAGGTGGAGAAGCAGTAAGTGCAAACGAATATTATGGACTAGGACGCGTTACAGAGTTTAAGGTAGATGTCCTATACGGCGGATTACATGCTTTTATCTCATCAGCTTTCTCATATATATTTTACCCTCCGATTTTGGAAGTTTTGAATTATTCCTTAAAAATTTTTCATTTCTAATCATTTCTTACTCTTCTTTAGGCTTGCCCTCGGATAGGTAACGTGTTCAGAAAATGGAATGAACAACTCAAAAATCTTAGAAACTGGGGTGAGCTGATTTACTGCAGTTCCATTGAAACTATATTATAGTGAAATAGGAACTAAGAATGAGGGACATGATGGAGTTAAAAATACATAGTAGCTACCTCGTATTTATGTGTCATTAGGAGGATCATTCATGCCTGACGGCAGTGCGTTGGTGTTTGTCGATAATCATGACAATCAAAGAGGACATGGGGCTGGTGGGGCAAGCATCCTAACTTTCCGAGTTTCAAAACTGTACAAAATGGCACAAGCCTTTTTCCTGGCATGGCCGTACGGTATTACCCGTGTAATGTCATCCTATTATTGGGAGCAGAACTTCAATGGAGCACAAGATCTGAACGATTGGGTAAAAATCCATACTACAACCTTTACGTATATACCGTACCTTGCTCGTCCAATTTTGCGCTATTCGTAAACTGGGAAATAAATTTACTATAAATAATTTAGGTTGGACCCCCACACGATTCCAATTATAATACTTTGCCTGTCACCATCAATTCAGATATGACCTGTGGAAACGGGTGGATATGTGAGCATCGTTGGCGGCAGATTTATAACATGGTTAGTTTCCGCAATGTTGTCAAAGGTAGGTCATTTAATGTTTATTAATTGGTACTATAAAATTCAAATTTGCATAATTTTAAGTGCAAGAGCGGTACGACATATTGTTGAAACCATGTGGTCTTACTGAAAATTACAGGTTCCGATGTAAACGACTGGTGGGACAATGGTAACAACCAAATCGCTTTCTCTCGTGGTGATCGGGGATTTATTGCCATTAATAACGACGATAGTCCGCTAAATGCAGCGATTCAGGTTAAAAAATTAACTAATCACATTCTAAGGAAGATAATCCAAATGTAATGTCGCAACGTATTTCGAGTGAACTTTGTGAACTCTATTTTCTACTTATTCCAAAAACTAGTCGGGACTCCCAGGCGGTTCCTACTGTGACATTATTTCTGGAAATAAGGTAAACGGGCAGTGCACGGGAAAGGTTATTAACGTCAGCTCTGATCGAAAAGTTGATGTACATATTTCCAATACAGATGAAGACCCAATGATCGCCATTCACATTGATGTAATAACAAACTAACATTATCACACTAACTATATCTTACCAAATAAAACGAGTACTGTACGGTTACAGCTTGTCCTTATTTGTAAAACACTGTATTAACTGATTGTATGGCTGTTTATGTTTTCCAGTGGAAGCTATAAACACAAGATTTTTATGATGTGCAGACACTCCGATCGAGACACCTTTGAGTTAGAGATGCAGAGTGGCTTTATTATAAGTTTACTTGCTGACCAGCGTCACATTATGATCAGTGCGTATTTGTATAATGCAATATTTGTGTCAACACAAACTACAAAATATTTTTATTTTATTTGAATTATTATCTTTGAAATAATAAATTATTGGTACAGGCTGAAAACAGTGTTAGTAACTGAAACAGTGTTGGTCACCTTTGTTATAAAAACCACTTTGTAAGTGAATTTGAAAAAAAGCATTAAAAACATTTTGAGCTCCAAAAAAACATTATTTTATCCTTTTGCGAAAACGAAAAGGCATTTTTAGCATTTTGGAAAGCCAAAAAAAGCATTTTTGAACGTCAAAAAAAGCATTTTTCTGGTCGCCTTATTTATGTGATTCAAGCGTAGTTGATTCATGTGCAGCTCTAAGTAACAGTATGATGTCTTATCTTTAGAGCTCTGAATTATTTTGAAATCATCTCTGACTTTCGAAGACTTCAATACTATTGAAGTCTTTTGGTGTTTACTTCTATGCATCACACAATCAATTTCATTTAGCATTTATTCTAATACAATCTTTATAAGCATTAATTGTTGTACTGCTATTGATATCCATAATGAAATCCCTCAGTTCGTTTTACAAATTTGTAAAGCACTAAAATGCAAGAGTACATGCTTCCTGGGCTGTTGTTTTCAAGTCAAAATAGCTTCTTTGTAACGATAGTAATCAAATTCACGGATTTAAGCTTTCGGAACATTAATAATAACAATTAATTATGTAAGCGGGTGCAAAAAAACACGCCTGAAATGCACTATTTTAGGCGGTCAAAAGCCTGTCACTGGGTATCTGTATCTGATTTTCCAGAGAAGTTGGTAATTGCCCGATGTAACGGTAATTGTATCCGAGTAAATTGCTGATATTAGCAATTACCCTAGATTCATGCTTTCACTTGTTTGTTTTAAATATCAATACGGAAACTTATCTAGTAATAAACGATAAAACACTACATATCACAGCGGGCGTAGCAAAATTATGCGAACACTTTTCGAATCGCAGTTAATACAGAGGACGGAATCTGACATGTTTGTGCTGTTGTGCATTGACCCTGATAAATTCGGTACAAAATGTCATAATATAAAATTAATTACTTCTTGAGAGGAAAACTTTATTAAGTCACTGTTATACGGCCACAGTATGGTCTACAAGTAAAAAACCAGTAATCGAGTAGTTTTCAAATATGAATACCCGATTAGGGGAGCGGTAAGAAAATTCAAAAAACATTGTAGGGGGAGAGTGCCTAATGGTGACCGGTGCCCTAAATGTGACCACCCCCTTGATTGAGGAGTAGGTTTTTTTTATAAATTTGAAGTATAATTTGGTCGGATAGTTTTCATTGAATTCTACCAGAATACACAAACTTTGAATTTTTGTTAAGCTCATTTCTTCAAAATCGTGGGGGTGGTCACATTTAGGGAAGCGGTCACCATTAGGCACTCTCCCCCTAGGTCGTTTTCGGTTGCTTCATTTCATTGTGTATCTCATCCAATGGAAAAGTGAACTTCCCTGATTTAGGAAGTCAGCAAATAAACTTCTCATAAGGCAAACTCCGGGTATTTCTACCATGTCGACCAAATGACCTCATATGTAAACCTGATCCATCAAATAACGATTGACGCTGGTATGTCGGTCACCTCACTACGAGTGGCATGAGACAAAGATTTAGTTGGGCGGGCGTGTATTCGCAGAACTACAGGGAATTTAGACACAGTGGAAGAAGCGCAGGAACTCCGTGAAGCTTTACCCAGAGTATCTTACATGGTGCAATTCTACTTGTTTTCCCCGCTTAGTACACGCTAATAAAATTGACGAACATCAACCGGATTACTATTATTTTGTAATAGGCACACTATTAATATCAGAAAAAAATATCCATAGCGAAACCTATTAAATATATCAATAGTTTTTTCTGTTAACAATTTACCGAGTCCTACTATTAAAATTAATAGTGAAAACTATTGATCTGGGGTACCGTTTGTCCTGTTAAAATCAATGGAAACGTCGATTAAAGTTAATGGAATATGAGAGAACAAAATTTATTCGAAAATAAATTCACTGACACAAATTCTTGTTGCCCTACAGGACACAGTATACTTTACAGAAAGTAATGGAAACTTCTATTAGACATAATAGAATTTCCTATTACCTATGTATAATAGAAACGCCTATTAAAATTAATCGGTTCTCCGGTAAAATATTGTGCAATAGAATCTACTGTACAAATCAATAGTGATCACTATTGCTTTTCCATTTTAATAGAGATACCGGTAGGAATCAGATTAACAGGATTTTCGTAGGCCATAATTTGAAATTTTACCGAGTTTCTTGTTACGATTAATAGTTCCCCTATTGAAAGGTGCTTACCGAAATCCCTATTACTGATTTTTTTACCGTGTAGTAACTACAATTATCGAATGTTTCTCATTACCTCAAAGTGGATGAGGATGAAACCATTCACTGTATGTTTAGGTATAGGTAAGTGTGGTGAAGACATTCTGGTCATTCAGACCATTACAAGCAGGGTAGCTCGGAAACCCAATTAAAGGCCCCTGTTGTAGCCTCGGTTAGCTTAAATTGCCTGACATGCAAAGCTCCTATTAAATCCTTTGCTTCAGTCCTTGTCCTTAGTATCAACATAAAAACATACAGAGGCAATCAATCATCTTGATTGAGACGACAGAAGACTATAGAAACATTTTAAAATATCCTTTTAAATTATGATATCTGTTCATTTGCTTAGTACGGCGTAATTTCTATTTCATGATGCTATTTTAGCCACAAACTTCATGAAACCAAATCAAATTCGCTCTACATTTAGTAATCACGACATTAATACCTACTAATTGCATGGTAAATAGAATATCAAGGTTATACTTACATTGCACTATTTAGTGTCTTATCATGGTACGTGTATGTTTCGTCCCCTCACCACTCGTCCCCGACGAATTCGTCCCCGACTTCACTCGTCCCCAAGTTCATTCGTCCCCAAGTTCATTCGTCCCCGACTTCATTCGTCCCCGACAAAGTCGTATCCCAATTTTTAAAACAAGGAATACTAACCAAACTTGAGTTGTAACATTTGTGTTTGTTTGGTATCATAAATA
>JAAXYX010002901.1:0-15917 GCA_036851915.1 Ptenothrix huangshanensis | reverse complement strand
CGGCTTGGTCGTTACCACCTCTCCGGTCAAAGCAACCGGCCGTTGCAGATAGGGAGAGTCCATACATTATGTGGGAGCGGGAGAGGGGGCACCTAGTGAACCCTCTCAATTATAATAAGAAATCAGGTTGAAACAGAACAGAAATAAAGATTATTTTTGAAAAAAAGGAAAAGAGAATGAAAGTGCAGATGCGGATGGAGTTCCAAGCGAATAATGACGCTACGAGGCTACTGCACTGTTGCACGTGGAGGGACTGTCTTGGTCCAATGGCGGCACGCTTATAGTGAGTTCAAAGTTGCTTGCATGAAATTAAACTTCTGAATGTTCTGAATTCTGAATACATCTAACAATAAGCATGCATATTTTTGTCAGATACTTTGATCAAAAATAGTAACCCCTGAACAGTTTTATTTTTGGAATTAATATAATTACAAGCCCGTGAACAATCCCTTCAGTATCCGAATTAATTGACTTCGTGCCGCTGCCGCCTTCCTTGCAATACGAATCGGGAGATGAAGTTTTTTTCGTTAATCTAAAATGCTTAGAAAAACAGCAAGATTATTTTGGTCAGAACAGAATCGAAGCAAGAACAATTTGCTTTTGCTACGTCAAAAAAATTAAAGGAAATGTAAACCGTTTAAAACAATTTTAAAATGCAATTTTACACTTTTACATTTTCAGAAAGCAGAATAAAACAACTTTGGTTGGGACAAAAAAAAACAGATTAATGTAAGAGTGCATGATCAAAATGGGCATTTTTGCTTGATTAATTAATTTTGTGATTTCTCAGTTTTACAAGCGCTATATAAACGAAAGGCTTCCTAATTACATAAACTACAAAATTCACTGTCGAATGTACCGATAATTCCGAATGTTCGATGGTATTTGAAGGGAGCAAAACCGCTTACACACTGGACGTCCCCGTTCTTAAGGAAATCTACAGTTTATACAATATTATACGATCTTCTAAAAATTTGTAAGTCATATATCAGAGCAGAGCCAGGCGTGACAATCTATGGCAATTCCCTCTTGAAATGTAATTAATTATAATATGCGAATTTGATGAGAATCACGGAATCGTTTAACAAGTAGTTTGGTTCTAAGCTGCAATGCCTTATTTTATTTCTACATGAACCGAATTCGAAGCTAACAAAGGTGTATACCAAAATGAAAAATAATTTTGTCTGGTAATGAAGTTCGGCCCGCCACAGTAGTGCGTATGTAGTACTAGGAACCAAGAGTAAGAGACATTGACTTGGACTCATTTGGTGACCTCTTATCAGGTGCCTCAACAATGAGCCAGCCATTAACAATGGGGTACATTTCCAATTCTCCCAAAGTGAAATCATTTGGAACTCCGATCACTATGCTTCTCACCACAGTTCTGTCTGTTTTTACATCCTGCAGTGGGATTTTCACTTTGAGTAGATTAAACTCGGTTTCAATGTCAATTTTGTCGGGATCTAGACCACGAACATCGATTTCAAGGCGGAAGCCTTTTGTGCCACATGACGAAAGGAAAGCGGCTGGTCCGTTGACACTTCTATCGAACACGAATCCGTTCAGTGTTGTTAAACCCATTACAGGTTTTTCAATGACTTCTTGTCCGGATTTTGGACCCAATCCGATGCTATAAATTCCATTGTGATTTGTAAAATAGGCAGTGAGAAAACGAAAGCTACTCCAATACAATGATTACCTTAGATTTGTTTAAAAATTTCTTACCTTTGTCTGAACATGGCTTCTTCCAAAGCTAATCTTGCAGCTTCCTTAGTGTACTTGTCAATGTCTTGTTGGTACTCCTGATTCTCTCGTCGATAAATGGCATCGGATTGCTTGTAGGCGTTTAAAGCTTGGTCATACTTCTCCCAATAATCCATCCATTCGGTAGTTCCAGGCTGTGCCGTACAAATGCCAAGGGATGCTAAGGCAGAGTATCCTGAACTGGTGCTACTTTTGTTGTGGCTCCCGTCCTTGGAAGCTTTGGATTTATTGGAATGCGGATGGCGATGACTTTGACGGTTGCTGCGACTTTGTTTTTGGTTACGATTCCCATTATTGTCATCGTGCTTGGAGGGCTTCAAGATGCCTTTGAGTTTGGCTGGAGCTGACGCGAGGGATGTTGTTGTGACAGTCGCGGGCAAATCAAGGCCAGTTTGCTGACCTAAGTCCGATTCCAATTCCCCGTTCTTCTCATACGTTGTTGTTGTTGATAGTGTTCCGGTCTCAGTCATCTCGCCCGACGTCTCAATATTGTGGCTGGATTTTTTGGAACGCTTCGCGGCGACCGCATTTACATTGGGAGATTTTGGCGCGGAAGCCGCTGGGTTTTGAATGCTGGGATTACTAACAATTTTTCTTGGATTTATGGGACAATGCGGATACCTACTTTTACCGCTAGCTCTTTTGCCTGCTGACCTTGGCACAGGTTCTGTTCCTCTGTGATGCACGCCCTCAACACACGCAGCAGCTGTCGTGGCTCGCTGACTCTGTGCGCAAGCAAACACTCCACTTTTGATCAGAGCCATTGGTCCTCCGGGTAATTGGAAGCTATTTAACTTTGACTCAAGCTTTCTATTCTTAGAATGTAATTTCACTCTCAATTCGTCCCCCTCTTCGTTGTTATTGTTCATGTCTTTTTCTTTTTCTACTGATTTAGCTTCGCTTTCTGCATTTCCGAATTCACTCATGCTACTCATGTAGCAATCAGTCGCACTGGAAGGAATCCCGGTCCCTTTACCGTTGATTCCCTTGTTCCCAAACATATGTTGTATTGACACTGACTCGCTCTCTAGGTCAGTGGCGTCGGAAAGTTCCGCGGTTAGATCCTTCAAATCATTAAAACTAGGACAAGGGTCCTTTTCTGCAATCCCCATTGAAATAGTCGAGTTGGTCGCGATTGTGGACGAGGCGGAATTTGCAGTTTTGAGTGCACACAACTGTGCCTGTTTCTCTGCCTGAACCTGAACTGTAGGCAATCTCTTCTTACCTCGTTTCAATTTCGACGCGGACACGGTTTGTGGCTTTTCAACTCTTTCTGGTTCCTTTTCTTTTTCTGGTACTATCTTGATCTCCACTGAGCCGGGAGTTGGGGAAATTTCCATTTTACTGGTAGAACTTTTTGCACTGCAAATATTTAGTCTTCCACTGGGACTCAGTTGGATCACCTTGGGTCTCCTTTTCAAGGGAGGTTGTTGTTCAAGTTGGTCCTGGATCGTACACACATGGGTATTGGATTTGATCAATCCGAATACACCAAAACTTGCCTTGGGCTTGAATTTGGTTGAGGATGTTTTCTGCTTGACAGAAGGAGGACGATGAGTGAGGTATCGCTGCGGAGACAAGGGCACGATGCCTTGAGGAGCATTTTGAGCTGTAGTAGGTGCTGAGGATCCGGTTGTGAGTGTTGGTGGTGAAGGTCGCTGGATTTGAATGGATTGCTTGCTTCTTGCAGCAGGACGTGTTTTTTGCTTCTTTTTCAGTTGCTTTGCAAAGGGACCAAAGAGATTCGCACCGTGGGCTAAGGACGAAGAGATTGCTGGAGTGCGATGTGAAGTTACTGTCGTAGTACTTTTACCTTTGTCTTTACTACGAGTCCGAGTGCTGGAAGCAATTCCACTCCGCAAACCTGACCCAGCACCAGCGTTTTGTTTCTCCAGAAAATATCTGCTGAGAAACGGTACGTTGGCCACTGTAATTCGAGAGGTGAGAGATTTGTAGTCTTCCGTTGAACTGGCTTTTATGGTGTTTCGAATGTGCGTCTTCGTACCATCTGCTATGGGCATGTCGGCTGTGGTAGGGGGAGGGGTAGTCATAAGATTTCGTTTTCCCGAAGACAAAGACCTTGTGCTTCGGTTGTTGTTGTTGTTATCCCTTTGTCTACGATAGCAGTTACTTTCTAATTGTAATTCAAACTCCCTTAATTTGTTTGCTATTCCCAGAGACTGAGACCTGTTTTGATTTCCACAGTATCTGTTCATGTTTTCTTCCAAACTAGAAGTGGGACGACGACCACGTTGAGCAGACGTGTAGTGAGCTGTTAGACCTGACTGATAAGGGCTACTTCTCATGTTTGCGTATGTTGGGGAATACATTTTGCATTCGGATCGGTCGGAACGCCGGAAGTGGGGTTTCTTGTTTATAATCAAAAAGGAAAGAGCAGCTTCTTTAAACTTTGGTGGGTCCTCAACTCCTCCACTGTTATTTGTTCTTGTATTTCATTAGTTCGGTTCGGAATAATTAATATGTTATGATGTGATGATGAAGTTTAGTGGGTTGTGGGTTCTTTAACGGATTGAGTGACAAAATAAACTATGAACGTTAAAACGATTTTGTTTATAAATTCGATGGTAATAGCGATTACGATAAGCGAATAGCGAGGTGCGTATGTGTTGCTCAAGTATTTAAATTCAAACCCCGTTCAAAATTTAAATCTGATTAGAAGCTAAGACTTAAAATACCGTGGGTTTGGGGACGTCAGGAGGAGAACGAAGTTAAAATCAAAATAAACATTATCATATGAGTATCAGTCCAGTGTCCAGTCATATCTTCAAAATGCTTTAATATATAATTATTGCTTTATAAAAGCAATAAGAAGCTAAATAATATTATTCATAATTGATTTATTTGAAACATATTATGACAACTTTAATTTATATATCAATGATGAATTTATCAATCATAAACAGATAACCGATTGCTAATTATTAATAAAATGATGATTAAATTAAAACATTTAATTAAAAATAGTAGTACCCAGGAATCGGGACCAGATTCCGAAAGACATGGGTAGCTTTCCGCCAAATTATCGAAAATTTGAATTATTTTTTTAATTTTGAATGTTTTGCGGAAATCGTGGCCAATTTTTTCAGTGGATGAAATAATTTAGGCAATATGCTATGGCAATTAGGACATTAATTAGTTAATATTTTTGATGTTATCGTCAGATCGTCATCGTCAGTGAAGAGGCAAAATGTTGCATTTACAATTTTTTAAGATGCAAAGTGGCAATCCTTATTGAGCTTTTATGAAGTTTTGCATTCTCTTGTCCAAAGGCATGGACTTAAAATAGTAGATAGCAGCTGTGTAGATAGCACTTGTAGATAGCGATCAAATTAATTAATCCCAATCGAATTCAAAATCAAGCCTTAAAGTCATTTAAACAAGTACAGTTGTTTTATCTCTCTTACAAGCGCACCTTAAAAATATGCCAATGAAAGTACTCAAAGCAAGCTAAAATCAAACGGCAGTCAAGTCAAGAACAGGATACCATTTTCTTTAGCATTATCGCCTATAATAATTTATATATTCTTGCCACTGCCACCACTCATTGTTTGTGAGTACCATTCTGTGCTCATATGGACGTATAATAATTTTTCTTCATCAAAATACCGTGCATTGATAGTGTATGTAAATGAAGCGTATATAATCGCCTACTGTATATACTTTAATTGGTACACACATGACGTGTCCCACTCATCGTCAGTGTAAAATCTGTTCGGCCAATCTGATTAAATTCTTGACTAGAAAAACTAACTTTAACCTTGGAAATGTTTCTTTTGAAAGTGTGATTATGCATCCATGTATAATGTACTGGCATTTTGGTATATTTATATTAGCAGCGGATAGTTATCAAGAGTTTGTGTAATCAAGAATTCCAACGAACCAATGTAATGAGTGTACATTATATGCACTCCCTTCTAGCCTTTATCTTCAGCATCGCTTTTGAGTTCCTTATCTTTTTAGATTGCTTATAATTCATATTGTTATCCCTCATATACCATCAACACTGATCGTATTCGTAAGGAGACTATGACCACAGCCATCATCTAGATATTACAATCAAAATCTGAATCAAATCTAGACGCAACAGCAACTTCCCGCGTTAACCTATTTCATTTCTGTATATATACAGGTGCAATATGTATGCCATGGGGATCTTAATGTTGGTGTTGATGCAGATGATCGATACGACAGTGACCTTGCATGTACCAATTAGAAATAATTGGCAATTGCTTATTACTTTGCAGTAGCCACGCGTACTACTATGATATTCTATTGTAGAGCCCAGAGTTATCAGTTCGTATTCCAATAATAATCGTAATATTGATCGAATTTAATAACAATTGCAATTAGCAATACCATTATAGTTATTATTGTTGCACACCTCAACAACTTTAGGGCTGTTTTCAATTTTTGCCAAAATCAATAGCAATAGTTAATAAAAAACCGGAAATCGCTATAAAAATTTTTCGAAAAGCCTGCATTTGTCGCCATACAAATTGAAACAATGTCACTGGCACTTTCAAATTCTCTAATGGCATTAGAACGGGTGTTGGTTGGAATTTTGAATTACATTTATTTTTTGCATTTTGTATTATGCATAACTTACCTTACAGCAGGCCAGAACCAGTTAGAAATTAACCCGCAGTCGAAACCACCCTATGACATGCCGGGACAATGCAAGACAAGTTTTAGGTACCTAATTAGGAACAACTATATCTTTTATTTAATCTCGATTCGGATGTGCGAAGTAAGGGAGGGGTGCTAATGAGCACTCCTCCCTTTCTCCTACAAAACAATAGTAAGATATGATTCATAGAAGTGATTTCAATAGAATACGTTGCTGCGTTCTGCATAATTCAAAAACTGTCAAAGCCGAAGACAAATTTAAAATTTAAATAAAAAAAGAGTGATCTGAAATCTATAAATGACAATTTTAAAAGAAATGCACAACTCGCTTCACTCAGTCTAACAAGAATTACCTTTTCGACGAATTTTTAAAAACAGCTGCAATGAGGCTAATATTTCGACTGAAGCTACGTCCACATTGTAGGGTTTCATTTCACTATTATCATTACAATTCCCTTTTTCCAAAAATGAACCTACTCCCTTTTGCCAGCCTGCTCTTTAACTCTTCAAATGTAACGTCTTTTTAATTTTAACTGCGCTTACTAATTTCTTCCATTGATGTTTTAAACATTTACAAAAAATGACTCTTTATCGTTGGTTGGCAATCAACGGGGTTACGTTTGGCTTGGCTGTGGAGGTGACTTGCGAATAGACAATAATCTACATTACAAAATAGTGACAAGGATGGAAAAACAAAACAAGAGAACGTAAATGTTTGAAACAAACGACGTTATTGTTTTATAATTCCAGGTGGGTTGTCCACAACGTATACTGTTTCGGACCACAATTTTTAAAACATTGAAGAACTGGTGGGTGTGTACATTACTACACATCAGGATGTAGCAGATCGAAATGGGGGAGGGTGCCTACACCCACGTGGGTCCACACAAAGAACGGGGAGACGCGCATAAATAACGTATGGAATCAATACTTAATAGTATACAAAATAAGACTTCAATTATGATTAACCTATTCATATTTAGAAAAATATCGTTACTATACTAATATATCATTACTATCATAACAGGCTTTAGTACGGTTCGGTCAGATAGGTGGTCCTGAACGTGGTACTGTGGAGTATATTTTGTTTTGATTTTGTTTTGTTCCCTCTGAGTTTAATAGGAGAGATTTATATACATATACAGTTCGCTGGTACATTTGTACAAATTAGTTTTCTGCTGTATTTGGTGGAATTGGATATTATTGTACTCCTTACAAGTACTAGTGGTAGATAAGATAAAATCGCACGGGCGAACTACAAAATTACATTCGGGGGTCGCACTTTAGCATTGCAAATTTTACACATTGTTGTGCTGGTCATTTTAATGTTTCTTGCAAAACAAAAAAACCAGCGTTTGTTCAGTTACTAGCAGTGCAGGCCTTGGTTTACTTCTGGTGCTTTATTTCGGCTTGCTTCAAAATATGTAGTTATGACTGTTGACGCAAATCTGCAATCCGTTTGCTTGTATTAAGATAGGCCTTTTTGATTTAGCGGCTTGTATGGCATTCTTATATGCAGTAAAATAGTAAGCAGCCACTGGTAGATTACGACATGATTACACTGCGTGAGCAGCTCAAGCTGACCCTGACAGCTGCAGCTAATACAAGGCGAATTACAACCCACAAAGTATCGTAAGGTGTGGATATAAGGCTTTGTTTGCTATCTTTAGACACATTAGAGTATAGCAGGTAGCTTACAATGACTTCTTTTGCAATCGTTGCTGTACAATGGTAAAATTTTTTGCATGGTGGTAAATATGTGATACTAAACTGTAGTCAACTAAAAATAATGATGCAAATTCATTTGGCTATATGCTCATACAACTATTTCATGTTGTTTTTTTATTTATGTATAAAGATTGCATACTTGGGTCTTGGTTAGTAGCTTTGGCGGTTAGATAGGAGATCTCTATTTACACATTTAGGTCGCTATCATAATTTGTACAAACTAGTTTGTTAGCTGTGTTTGGTGAAATTGTATTTGATTTCTCCTCACGATCACTAGAAGTAGATGAGGTAAAATCGCATTGGCATTGATAAATTTGCAGCTTCACGTGCTGGTCATCTTGATTCTTAATGCAGACCAACAAAGTCAAGCGTTCTTTCAGTAACTAACAGTGCAAGACAGAGTAATGATTCATGTTCTTTAATTCTGCTTGCTTAAAATGTGGTTATTACTTTTCACATGACTATGTGTTGGGTTTGCTTGTATTGCATTGGTGGCGCCTTTTGTAATTTAGCTGCTTTTACAGCCTTCTTAAATGCAGTAAATAGTATGCAGCCAATGGTGGATGACGACATGATTACAATACGTGATCATTTCAAGGTGACCCTGCAAGGTGAAGTGAATACAAGGTGAACAAAAACTTCAAAGTCACCAAAGGTGTAATTTTTTTCCAAAGGCTTGGTTTGCTGATGTTAGACATGAAAATATACCAGGTAGCTAGCAATGACTTTCATTGATATCACTGTTGCACAAAGGTTACAATTTTTAAATGAAGCCAAATATGTTATACTACACTGTAGTCAACTGAATGGATAAATGCAAATGTGAACATTTGATTTCGGTTTCCGTAAAAAATTACTTGTCGTTTTTGTGCGAAAGTATAGTTTGCATACTTATGTCTTTGTTAGTAGCTTTAGTAGTTTAATAGACCTTTACATACATATTAAGTTCGCTATTGTATTTTGAACAAACTAGTTTGTTTGCTGTGTTTAATGGCAAACAAACCGCTTGTCGCACATAAAAACTATAAACATGTTTGAAATCAGGGAGCAAAACTGAATCCGGATAAGACAACGTTGGACCACTTTGGTCGATAAAAATTCCCACCTCCAACATTGTTGCTTGTTTCGGATTTACTTACTCTTGACTTTAACCCCTTAGCGGATTTAAAAACTATGGACATTTTTGAAATCAGGACGCACAACTACATCCGGTTAAGCAGCTTTTGACCACCTGGGTCGATAAAAATATTTATCTTCGACATTATCGCTTGTTTTGGATTTACGTATTGTTGGCCATAACTCACAAACAGCTCGGCGCATTTAAAAACTATGAACATTTTTGAAATCGGGGCGCAAAACTAAATCCGGCTAAAGCACCTTTTGACCACGTTGGTTGATTGATATTTCCACCTTCAACATCACTTGTTTCGGATTTACGTATTATTGGAAATAACACATAAACCACTCGACGCATTTAATGCATACTAGTTTTGCACTAGCAAGCACTAGCAAGTGAAGAGTGGAAATCGTATTGGTGCACTAAAATATATTATTTATCTTGACTTTGTAGTGCATTTGCTTATAAAACATCAGTGCTGCGTTACGAATGGAGGGGCATATATTGCTTCATTCCATGCAGTAAAAAATTAAACAGCTCTTGTTAGAATCCGCCAAAATTACAAAACATATTCTCAAAGTGACCCTGAAAAGTGAATTGTTTACAAAGCGGTTTACGATATTCGAAACCATCTATGGTCTTGCTTTTATGAAGTAACTTTGGTTGCTGTTGTTAGACATTTTAAGGTAAAGCAGGTAACAGGACGTCTTTAAATTGTTATACTTGTAGAATGGTAACTTAATTTGCGTGGTGATTACCTTATGATACCACACTGGAGGCAACTTGATATAAAGATCTTCAAGTAAACAGACTTCGCTTTTCTTCGCAGAATATAAACTTCATGTTCTTTCTGCGAGTAAAATGAAAGCCTGCCTCATATGATGATTTTGAGTACCTGTTCTAGATCAGCATTAGTAATATACATACATAAATAATTTGCCGCAATATTTAATGCATGCTAGTTTTTTGTAGCGTGTGATGCAATTATATATTTAGTACCACACAGAAGCACTAGAAAGCGAAGGGAGAAAATCGTATTGGTACACTAAAATATATTATCTATTGTGAATTTGTAGTACATTTGCTTATACAACATCAGCGATGCTTTACGAATGGAGGGGCATATATTGCTTCATTCTATGCAGTAAGAAATAAAATAGCTCTTGTTAGATTTCGACAGGATTACAATATATATTCACCTAAAGGTGAGCCTGAAAAGTGAATTTCTTACAAAGTGGTTTACGATATTCAAAACCACCAAAGATTTTGCTTTTACGAAGTAACTTTGGTTGCTGTTGTTAGACATTTTAAGGTAAAGCAGGCAATAGGTAGTCATTTTCATTGTAATACTTGTAGAATATTAACGTAATTTGCGTGATGTTTACTATATGATACTACACTAGAGTCGACTTGTTATAAGGATCTGTATGTAAACGTCATTTGCTTTTTTCTCAGAATATAAACTTCATGTTCTTTCTGCGTGTGAATTCAAAACCTGCCTAATATTATGCTTTTGAGTACCCGCCTTAGATCACCATTATGCATATATACACATAATAAATATGTTGCAGTATTTAATGCAAACTTGTTTTTTTGCTGTGGCATGTAAGTATATGTTTAGTGCTACACAAAAGCACTAGCAAGTGAAGAGTGGAATCGTATTGTATGTCTAAAGTATACTACGTAGAACTCACAACTTAGCAATGCAAAATTCCCACCTTGTCGTGCAGGTCATTTTTTTTTGCAAGACAACAGAGCTCAGTGTTTGTTCGTGTACAAACGGTCAAGCATCAATAATACGTCTTGTTGTTCTACTCGTTTTTCTTAAAATATGGGATTATGACAGTGGTCGTGACTTTTTAGTACACTTGCTTATACAACATCAGCGATGCTTTACGAATGGAGGGGCATGAATTGCTTTATTCTAGGCAGTAAGAAATTAAACTGCTCTTGTTAGATTCCGACAGGATTACAATACATATGCACCCCAAGGTGACCATGAAAAAAGAAATTGCTTACAAAGCAACGACATTCAAAGCCACCTAAGTTCTTGCTTTTATGAAGTAACTTTGGTTGCTGTTGTTCGACATGTTAATTTACAGTAGGCAACAGGTCGTCATTTGCATTGTAATTCTTGCTATAGAATGGTAATTTAATTTGCGTGGTGCCTACTTTATGATACTTCACTGGAGTCAACTTGAGATAAGGATCTATATGTAAATGGCATTTGTTTTTCTTCTCAGAATATAATTTTCTTCTTTTTATGCGCGTGAATTCAATGCTTGCCTAAAAAATCCTTTAGAGTACCTGTGTTAGAACAGCATTGGGCATATACGTACATAAATAATTTGCTGCAATATTTAATGCAAACAAGTCTTTTGCTCTGTGTTTTGCAAATACATATTTAGTACTACACAAAAGCACTAGCAAGTATGAAATTTAAATATTGTAAAACGTGCAATAATAATCTTCTGCAATGCAAAATGCCCTAGAAATGTTCATATCCAAACCCTCAAGAGTATCAAGTGCCAAACCTTGTTAGAATAATCTTAAATAAAAAGAAAGCAACGTTCTGTAGTCTACTGTATGACAAAAAATATTTTTATAATTGTATAACCTCTATTGTAAATTCACAAATACTGCGTTATGCATAATATTAGGTTAAAATATGAAATAACGAGTATTTCAAGACTGAAAGTATTACAGTATGCATCTACTTATTAGCTTACGAACTAGCCTTAGAAAAAATTCTAAGCATTAATTTAGAATACCTGTAGCAAGTGGTTTTCAATTCATTAAAATTTTATTGTTTCAAACTATTATATTCAGTTCTACACAATAAGTATTAATCAAATCTCAAAAAATCACCGAACAGAGTTTCAACCGGGTTCATTTGGACATTTGAAGAATTAAAATTGATTATGCTATGATTATAAATTGTGGACAGATTTAAAAATCTTGAAAAGTCCCTTTCCCTTATAGAATATCTTGAAGATAGGAAATTACGTAATTCAGTAACATAATTTTGAGTTCGAATATCTAAACCACGTAGTAAATTTTTTAATACTGACGAAATTCGATACAAATATACGCTGGCATCTACTATTTCTCGGTGTCTAACATCTTCCAAATGCACAGTATCATTGAGTTGCCTAAACAATTCAGAAAATCTCAAAAGTTCGTAGTTTCCTCCTCGATATATTCGTACTTCTGGTTCCTCGTGATCTTCACAAAAATCAAAGTCCGAGTTACAGTCAACAATGTAACATGTGCATTCAAAATCACACGTTTTACATTCTGCTGTAAATGCAGCATTTGATTTCAAAAAATTTATGGACTCTTTAAGATCTCGTGCGTTGTAAAGAAAAAGGTTATATTGCATCTGGAAATTTTGAATAAATAACATATTTAGGTTTTGATCTACATTCATACATTTAATGGAATGTTTGGCCAATGTACGGTAAAGTTTTGATTTATCAATAAATTCAGAAAATTGATATTTAAGCCTCAGTAATGCATTTGCCCCAGACATGTTTGAATTTTCGTGTGCGTGAAGTATTTGTAGAATATTTTCCTGTGTACCGTGCCCAAATTTTGCGTTAAGGAAGGACGTTTTAAGTTTAGCTTTGTATTGAAGTACGGTAGAATCAAACTCATTTTTAAAATTTTCAAGGCGTATAATTAAATATGCTGGATAACAATCTTTGAACTCCATTATATCCCAGTACTCGTCGTTGAAAAGTTGCTGCTTTTCCTCTAATTTAATGATGCTATTTTTAAGCAGTAGTAAATTTTGCTCGTCGATTCTAAATACAAAGTTGTTGTTGTATTCAAAGTCGTTACAAAGAGCAATTTCTTTTACTTCCACAAGATCGTAGCTTAATATTGATCCTTGCTCGTTGTGTGTATTTTTCATCAAAACTGGCAATTTATTTAAAAATGACGCAACACCGTCATACTTTTTTGGGTATTCGAATGAAAGTGGAATGTTACACTCAATATTTATTTCATAGTCTTCATTGACAGATACGTTTTTTATTTGCGAACTTCCTTCTGTTGTTAAGTTGGCGGAAATCAATGCGTGCTGCATTGCTGCGGTTAACTTCATTTCAGCAGTTTTAGTGCTTTCGGACTCTTTGTTTACGGAATTAAAAGTCACTTCAAGATCCAAACCGAATTGTCTGCCAGTTACAACATGCGTAAAGTTCACGTTAGAACGGAGTACACTGGGTTTGATGAACTTTATAATATTTTCGTCACAAAGTTGAGCAGATTCGTACACTTTGCCTTCTTTTATTTGAATTTTGCCCATAATAGCTCGAGCGGATTCCTTAACAGACGTTTGGTAACCAGCCCCAGCTTTTCCTCCAACTCCAAAGATTCCCAGAATGACATCAAGTTGAAATTGGGCACTGTAATCCTCCGCATTCAGAATATCAAAGTTGTTCCGAATTATTTTTTCTTTGATTTTTGTGTCACCGCCGTTCAATGTTGTTATAAACTTATGAGATTCAGTTCCCTGAATTCACCACTTCTTATATCAAAAAGCTGAAACACGTTAGCTTTTATTCCTCTGCTCGGAATGGTTATCCTGTTAATGGAACCAAAACATACTCCAAAGGCGACGAAAATAAGTAAATTGAAGACAAGGAGCCCCATTTCAAGATCCTAAAATTAAAAATATTTCTAATTAATTTAAACCGTTTTAACTTTTCTAACTATACAATTTCAAGGTTAGGAAACAAAGTTAAAAAACAACAGTGTTACTGCATAAACAGATGGATGGTGTATAAATATTTTACAGAAGTTCTTTATTTACAAAAAATACGTTACAAGAAGCGATGTTAGACGTGTTTGATTATGAGCAATCTAAATAAAATACAACGTATGAATTCAGTGGTATGATAATATAAATACTTGCACTTGTTTCTCCGATACTCTAATGAATAAAAACAACCAAATTCAGCAAAAAAGATGACGAGGGAGGTCTGATTCTGATGTTTATTGTTGCTACTAATATTATTAATATTATTATTATGCTAAGAAGTTGATGAGGAGTAATTATTTTTGTTCTTTTTTAATAATAATTAAATCAATTTTTCGAAGCATTTTCTTTGTGTAATTATAAATTAATATTACTTTTTCATTTTTGACTTATAGTTGACTCATTATTTAGTGAAGTAAAGCGAATTCTCGTAGAATAACGAATAATAGTGGCTTCACAAAATTATAAAATGACAGCAAATTCATTTAAAAATGATTAAAAACAATATCAATGAACGTCATTTCTTGTGGCATCCATGGAAAAAGTTAACAATTATTTTCGATTTCATTTCATTTATTTTTCGAACTATGAAGTAGCCTTTATGCTAGATAAGGTGGAGTTTTTACTTTTGAGACTAGATGAGTGGTAGATTCTTTAAGGCCTGCAGGACAAAAAATTTTGCTGGAGCAACAAGTAAAGTTAAATATATAGTAGTGAAGTTGCTGGCATGTTTAAGGATCAATTTGAGTGATTATTTTTTGGTTTCCATGGTCCATTTGAGGACATGCTAAAAACCACTTTAGAAATTCCTTATTTAAGCGTGAACCGTAAGTCGTATTAAACCGGGATTTCCTGATGTATGCAGTAAATTGAACGGAGATTCAAAAGCTAACCATCCCATAATTTACTCGAAACTGTATGTACAGTTAAAATGCAAAAAATTTACAAAATTGCCAATCTACACGGGATTATGGCGTTCCTAATAATTAAACCAATGAATTTGAAAGTTTTAAATCATGATGCATTTCATGACGAATTCAAAGGTGCCATTCGTTTTGTGATACGACTAGTACTTTTTAGGGAGCGGTCATAAATGATGTCACAGTGAGGAGGGGGGAAGGGGGTCAAAATTTGGCGTGACAGCACCGTGACGGAATCAGGGAGGGGACGTCTTCTTCTGGGACGTCACGCTGAGCATTACAAGTATACATTTAAGTTTAGCCAAAACATGATGCAATGAAACAACTAAAGTTTTGAAACAACGTCGTATTTGTTTTAAAATATAATCAAGAAGTAACTTTGAATTGCACATTTAGAAGTTTTTAACCTTTTAAGGACGGCTTATATAAAAAAATAACATGGTGCCTTATGGAAATAACATAATAATTACAAACTGGCGTTTGTAAAATTCACACTTTTGTACGTTCCTCAATCTCAATGAATTCTCAACATTTCCAATAAATCCTTAAAATTTTCAATTAGCTTAAAATTTAATATAAATTGAAAGTAATAAATTTTGACATATCCAACTAAATTCTCAAAAATCTACAAACATTTACAAAGATCCAAATAAATTCTCAAACATTCGCAAAATTTCAAAAATTTAAGTACATTTTCAAAAATTCTAACAAATTCGCAAAAATTAAAAACAATTTTTGAAAGTTCTGAAAAAAACTAAGCAAATTCTTCAAACTCCACATAAATTCTCAAAAGGTTAAAAGATTATCGAAACTCCAAATAAATTCTCATTTTTTTTGTTATATTTCATGATTTTAGAAAATTGCCAAAGATAGACTTGTGATAGAATTAGCGCCCGGGCCCTTGCTTCATGCTCCTGTTCCGCGGGAATCCCCCGGAACCCAAGTGCTTCTCCTATCCTTGCCACGTCTTATACCT
>JAAXYX010002900.1:0-15918 GCA_036851915.1 Ptenothrix huangshanensis | reverse complement strand
AGGATTGGCTTTTTTGACTGGGAGCATGGCAAATCTGATGACGATCGAAGACCTATCGTTCACCTTTTCAGTAGGTGTCACTAACTATAAGTAGTAGTCTCGTTTTTGTAACAAATTTCCTTGTTTAGTCTACCTTCTTCACGAGTACGGGTCTGCCCACATGTTTTAGTGTATGGATCCTTTAGGTATGTACCTATCCACGCATTTATAATATGATTGCGTATGTGTGTGTGTACATAAGTAAAGGAATGATTTTAAGAGCCTCCAACAAAGACGAAAATTGAGATCCACGAACGACAAGGACTGTTTGTGGATAGAAGCATAGAATGGTTCTAGTAAAAATGGTAAAGGAGAGCAGAGGAGGAATTGAAGACTATAGACTATAGCAAGAGGAAGAATGTACTGTAAAGGTAATAAAGTGGATAGATACTAGAAACTGCAGAAGAGACAAAGAGTCAAGTGAAAGGAAGACGGAGACGGTTGTTCAGAGAACTATTCATGCTCATAGTCTTTCTTCCTCATGAACAACTATACGAGTACGAGCACACCTGAATCATCCAGATTGAGATAAAAAAAACGACTATAAAATGGTAGTGGTAACATAATGGTGCGGAGTCAGCTCAACTTGTGGACTTGTGGCGTACACCTGCATTCTCCTAACTTGCTACAATTAACTTGCCTCTCGCATCCACCTACAGATACAGATACACATTCACTTACGACTACCAAGTCGAGTCAAGCCCAGGCAGAGAGGAAGAAGAGAGGATGAAGAACCAGAAATGAGAGAGAGAGAGAGAGAGAGAGATAGTGTGAGCGTCGAGAAGGAATAATAAGAGCAGGTGGAAGAGAAGAGAGAATCGAGTTTTTTATGTGACACTTGAAGCGCACGATCAACGCGTGCCCAGGCTTTACACATTATCTGTAGATTAGAAGGTCTAAGAAAACTATAGTACAATTACTCACGTACATAATCCTCCCGCTACCACTTACATAAGCCCAGATATATGTGTAAGATATACGTCCACCTCTCCACATCTACAATCTACAGCAATATCATCCGCTTCTACGTGAATATGCTTTATTTACACATGAATCCCGTACCATGCCAAGCCAAGCCAAGCCAAGCCAACCCCAAGCCACAGAGTAGAGGCAGAGAGCACATGCAAGTAAAGGAAACTCGGAAAAAAACTAGTCCTCATCATGAAAAGGGCTCTAAAAATCACTCGGTTATGACTTGTTCCTTTTTTTATTTAACTCTTTCGCTTTCAACTTGCTCTTCCTCCGTCTCTTGTTCACTTGTTCTGATTACTATTATTTGAATTTCGTTACCTCTCCCTTCATGTTTAGATACAAAGTGAAACCCAAGAAGGTGAGTTTAGGTGATGGGATGCCTACAGGAGTACAGTATTAAAGGTATTTATTATTGCTAGGACTCCCTATCCACAGACGAACCTACCTACCTCCTTGCCTCCTTCTCTACGTGATCTTCCTACCTACGACTCACTATAATCTTGGCTCATGCTCCCTACCTACTTACACTTATTATGCACGCCAGGTGTAACACCATTCCCCACACACACACTCCACTCCACTCTAAATCCAAAGCACGGCCAACGCCAAACAGACGGCAAGACGATAATCCAACTTTGTAGTTTTTCCAGCTGTTTCCACCAAATTACAAACTACAACTTATCATCCTGTTCGTGGCTTTTTCCTTGCCAAGCCTTGGCATCTTTCCTTCCACTTCTGTGTACTTGTACCACTCGCCCCATTCCATTAAAATTAAATTAATTTGTGTCTGACGTCATAATCCCGGCGCATTTTACTCTACTCATGTCCAAGCATTTCCTTTTCCCTGGTCCACTCTAATCATAATTGTAAGTGGAGTGAGCAAGTGAGCAACACGCACGAGATATTATTATGTAAATGGAGTGTTCGAGCGCTAGGAAATATGCAAAAATCCTAAACAAAATAATTCTGCTTGTCAAAATACCTTTGTGTGTTTCGTGTTGGACTGACTCTTTACTTCCATGTTTGGCTGTGCTTTAGTACTTATTGATAGGAGGTAATTATCCCGTAGTTGGCCAACTGTAGTGTGTATAGTCTTGACTCTTGACTCTTGACTCTTGACTTGACTTGACTTGACTTGACTTGACTTGACTTGACGTGTAGTCGTTTCCAACTTGAATGACCACAGACTATAATGACTTGCAAGGGAGAGCAAAAAAGTAAAGGAATCCTAACGCCAACTATGTATGTACTTGCCTTTATTATCCGCATGACTATCACCGAGGCAAGGCAGTCACTTGTCTAAAAGCTACAAAACTGCCTGCACACGCCAAAACAACAAACAAGATTTGTGAGATGTTGATAAAGTTGAGCGTTCTGTTTCCACCTATAGGTAGTTACTGGCTAACTGGCAACTGGTTGTTATAGTCGTAGTCGTATGTACATAGTTATGCAATTTCAAATGCCAGATCAAATGACAGTGTGCATACGCATACCTTATTCCCTTATTATTGTAGAGACTAGAGTCAGAGTGAGTGCGCACTCGAAGTCGAAGTCGAAGTCGAAGTCGAAGTCGAAGCTCGATCCAAGATATAATTATACGATAGGGTATAAGTATACATAAGTATAAGTATAAGAAATAGTATGATAGAGGAGGCAGTTGAACGAGTCTATCTCGCGATTTTTATTTACCTACCCATATACATATGCCTCATATAGTATAGGATAGGAGTAATGATAATCATTATAATTATCGTGTATGCACACACCACCAGCTCAATTACGGTCATATCTACCACTTCCATCTCTCCAACTTATTCTACACAATTACAAAAAGCAACCATCCCAAGCGTTTCAAAATCAATCTCACAATCAGCACAACAACACAACACAGGCCACGGAAACATGAGAAACAACACAACAGCTTTACATCTTTCACGTCCAGTTTCAACCTCACGTCTCAAGTCAGTCTCAATTCCTGCTCAATTCTGTCCTCAGCCTCAAACTTGGTCATGTCATGTCATGAGTTTCCCGCCTACTGCTCTCCTACCCTGTCACATTTCATCATTTCATCATATCGCTACATACATAGTCTCAGTCGTTTCACGGGACCCTCTAGTACAGTTCATAAATCTCGATCAACGAAATGAAGGAATGATCTCATAATTACTTAAATTGATTCTTAGATATTTTGCTGTCCCAGTACTTAAGTATTATGAGATGAGTAATCTTATTTATTGTTATAGTGTTGTTGTCTTTGTCTTTATCTTTGTCTTTGTCTTTGTCTTTGTCGTTTAAGTGTTTGTGGAAGACAGAAAAGTGGAGTTTATGGTGGCTGTTGGCGAAAAATGGTGCAATGTGAACTGATAATTGTAAATAATGCCATGAATGCCATGCGTGAGGTAGTAATGGTGAGCAGAGAGCGTAACTTATAGTCACTGTGTAGAATATTTCCTAGAGATAGAGAACATTGCTACATGTTGATTCAAAAATGGAGTATAGTCATAGTCACACTGGGGAAGTCGAAGTGGAAGGGGAAACAGAGGCAGAGGTCCAAGTCAACATGTACCTACGTAGCTATGTACATACGTAACCAGAGTAATACAAACGAAAGGGGTTAAAGACATTTATTATTATCCTCTTGACCTCCCTGAAGTCCATAGTCCAACTCTGTAGTCCAAGCCAAGCTGAAATTGATGTGATTGCATATTATGAGGATTGGATAAAAAAAAGTCTAATTGATGCAGTTTCCACAGAATGAGTATCTGTAAAGTGAACTTATTACTGGGCTTATGACTTGACTTGGAGTGGCTTGGAAGTTGGAATCAACACAAGACATGGATGTATGTATTTAGCCTGTACTAGCCAAAAAGTGAGCAACTAACTGCAAGGTGTAGGAAGCTGTACATAGCTGTGCAACTACCTCATGCCTATTAGTAGTCATGTAGGTACATATGTATGTATGTATGTATGTATGTAGGTACGATGATCAAGCTCTCGACAACGGTAAGTACAGCGAGACAGAAAATGAGAAAATGAGGAAAATTGACTGTGAGTTGGAGTTGGTGTTTGTGTATAGCTCGGAGAAGGGAGTTATTTGGTTAATAATGATTATAATAATAAGAGAGACCAGCGGATAACAAGAACAAGTGGTAGGTGAACAGTGAGCAAGAATCATTTCTACTTTTTGCAATTAATTCTTTCCAACCCAAAAAGTTTTACAGTGGTACATGCATGACAAAAGATTCAAAGAAAAAGACACGCAATTTCATCATGATCATCAACATCAACATCCATCCAAATTACTTATGTTTCAAACTTTTAACTTACGATTAACCTCTTCTATGATCTCCGCTAATCTCTTGTGATCTTCCACATATGTCCACTACAATTGCCCCTTTGCCCCGTGCTCACATATAAAAATATACCTACCTACCTATACCTACCTATACCTACACTGGTTGCACAAAGGAAGCGAAAAGAGAACACACGAACCCACTCCCACACAATTTCTCTGTCTCTAGCTTCTCCTCAATCCTCAAATCCTAGTTTTTTCTGCAATCACTTCCAAACCAAATGTTTATTTTCTATTTTTTTTTATTCCTCCTTACAATTATTACAATCGTATTGTTAGAGTAGCGTAGGTAATTACAACTACAAGTACAACTACAACTACAACAACGGCCAGATTTATTTATAAAATAGGTGGAGAGAAGGGACAAGGAACAAGTTGAAACAAGTAACGTGCTGTCTTGCTGTACTTCTCCATGCACAATATGAGCATAGTATGTATGTACCTATGCATGTGATGTGAGTAGTAACGTTAGAATAGCCAGTGCTATGATTTACTTGCATACTTAATTATATACCTGCACTGATAAGTGTCTGTATGTTGAAATGTTGGCTCATGTCATAAATGTGTTCAATTTGAAGCGNGCCAGTGCTATGATTTACTTGCATACTTAATTATATACCTGCACTGATAAGTGTCTGTATGTTGAAATGTTGGCTCATGTCATAAATGTGTTCAATTTGAAGCGTTTCAAACTTTCCTCAAGGAAATCTTGGTCTTGGTATTATTAGGCTTCAAGCAGGATTTCACATGGGGCTGTCGATGTGGATGTTGTTGAACTCTGCGTGAATGGGGTGAGTCGGTGTCGGTGCAAAGTTCGAATTCTCTCTTTCATTTTGCCAACTTTAATATGCAGTCCTTTGGAATTCCAATCACCGCACTCCCTGTCCGTCCAAATGTCAAAGCTTATAATCTTATTATTATGCCAAACACAAATTAGGGCTACACATTGTACCGAATTCCAAATGCAAATGTAATTTCAAATTCCCATTACCGTCTACTCTCTACGTAAATATGTAACTTGAATCGGCTAAATCGCATCTATCAAAAGTATACCTACTGCGTATGGGATCGTATCGTCTGGCCTGTAGATCGTAAACAGAGTGTCCATACAAAGCGCCGTAGCTATATACGAAAGGAAAAAATTGATATACCTACCTACGGTAATCTCATTTGCTCCTCAATAAGGACGTAGGTAATTGGTTTCATACATGTACCTACCTACAAATGCCTATGTACATACATAGATGTGGATATTCACAGATTCGGGGCTGGTGTTGGTGTACTGTGAAAAAAAGCCAGCTTGTCTTGTCCCTTGGCTAATCAGGCACGCTTGTGCTCCTAGCTTAATGTGAGGATGCGATGGTGAAAAAAAGGAGCTACTTCACTTGTGTGACTTGGGTTGTGGAGAATCTTTGGCCGGTACCTACACCTGCTAATGAGTGATAGGAGCATGGTGGGTTTTGCTGCGTTGATTGCAGCACGGAGATGCTGCCCAGATGAAAACTTGTAGGAAAAGTAGAAAAGCCATTGACATTAGGGTCAAGTTATCGGTACTCTCTTTTTAAGAATGGCGATTAAAGTCGACGTGGAAGAGATCATAACCCTTGGCCAGCTCACCGTGCAATCTCACCGTAATTACCGAGTTAATCATAATCATAATGGCCCAACATGCTGCTTCCATTTTATTTCTCGTTTTTTAAACATTTAGTAAGTCTTGAGTCTGCCAAATGCGATGTGATGCGATGTGATGTGATGTGATGTGATGTGCATAAGGCATATGTAAGTGTACATACAGCACGAGTCCACTGTGTCTGTTAATTATATTCTATTCTATTCTATTCTATTCTATTCTGTGGTTATATACATGTACGAATGTATGTATGCAATCTGCAACTACTTGTCTTCCCAATACCTCCCACTGGATCTCAGTCTTCCAAGACAACATGCCATGCCATGCCATACGTCATGTCATATTGTTATATGACTCTGATTATCATTATGACTATGACTTCGGCCTGCCGCTACTTTATTTTACTTTGGGAGAATTCAGATCATCACAGCAATTCCCTGCACGTAGGCCCAATAAGGAGAAAGATTAGATATTACTAAAGACCCAAGTAACATTCAAAATTGCTCCATGGTTATTTTCTACATGAGCCGAATCACAGCTACATACAATTATACAATACAGGGCTAAACCTGTATCTGTATTCTATATTTTAAGCGGAGTTGGATGCTGAGGCAGGTGCATGTGTCTCCATGGCACGAGGTGAGGATTTGGATTTGGATTCGAGAGAGTAGATGAAACAACTGTTTGGCTTGGACGGTTAGAGATCAAACTATAAAATCGGCATCGGGAAACTCATGTATTTACGAGCAATTATAGAGTGATATGAAACAGCGGCTTTTCCTTTTGTCTTCGTCCCTTTGACTTGATTCCAATCGCTCCACCTCATTCTCTGTCTGCTTTTCCATTCCATTCCATTCTACATTCTACATTCTGTTCGTCGTAATAATAATAAACAGCTCAATTTTCATATCACTCCGCACGCACTTTCCTCCACGTTGACTCTGTCCATGGACTAATCTGTAGCTCTGAAAGATAAATTACAAACCGTGAGCAGTCATAGTCATGGCATTATTGCATTGAAAATACCTAATGTATTGTATTGTATAGAATTGTATTGCAATGCCAATGCCAATGCAAGAGTTTGGTTTAGTTTCCTTTGCTTTGGTAATCTGCAACGGGCTGGAAGAATTGTGAAGATGATGGGAAGAAAGATGCGTTAGGCACTGTTGGTGGTCATTGGCACTGGGAATCACATTGCATTGGTCATTAAAAAGATGCTTATTTTATTTCCATCTTCAGTCCTCATTACAACAACATGTGCCTCGAATTCGAATTGATGACGGGACCTTATGAGTGATGCGATGCGATGCGATGCGATGCGATCTCATGTGATCTGATCCATTACCCATTACTCAGCGACGGTTGAGGTTGAGGTGTCGTAATTGGCACTCATTCACTCATTTGGCATTCCTATCGTATTACAATCATATCATAAGTAGCATATCATAGAATAGCATATCATATCATTTCATACGTTTCTAAGCTACAAACAAGGATCCATATTCAAGTTGCTCTGTCTTTTCTGTGTTTTTCTGCGGTTATGGATTGCGTTGAATGCCATGCAAATACCTACTTAGGAATACTATATACTATTATAAAAATAGACTCCTACAATGAACACTTGCCGATTCCTACATACTTTGACATACGCATGCACTTGACTGAATGAAATGAATGAAATGAAGGAATGATAATTTATGAAAAATTTCACGCTTGGAGAATGTAGTATGGAGTACATAAGTGCTAATATTAAATACATTTAAATATAGTGTAGCCAGAGCCACAGGTACATAGGTAGGTTAAAAGTATTTGACTCAATTCATCGTATCGTAGATCGTAGTGCAAGGTGCAGTGGCTTCATTCATGAATATCTACTTACCTAGGTATGTACAGACGGATTGTCGGATTTAAATGTTGTACACGAAGCTACCAACAAAGACAATAATAATTATTATTGCTGCGTTTTAAATTTCCTGTGAAGACGATCATGATAAGGATTTAAATTCCACTGTAGAGTGTCTTTAGATGGTGGTGGTGGTGGTGGTGGTGATGGTGGTGTGGTATACAGTGGTCTGAGGAGCTTCCGGAGTTGCACTCATCCACCTGCACATCTCGCACCTTCGGTCCTCCATGCAAGGCTTAATAAATTAATACTCGTGTACCTACAGTAACTATCTACCTACATACGGCAGTGGACCGTGTATGTATGTATTGACCAAGTAGCAAGTGTGTATCTCCGTCCAAAGTATCCAGACATCCTCCAATTAATTTGACTTGAATTTAAATTTCGGGTCAAGTTATTTCTCAGTTCCGTTCGTACGTCCGTGTTCATCCGTCCGTCCACTTCGGCCACGCACCATGACGACTTCCGTTGTCAAACTTACGCTGCCTCAGATGACTCGCGATAAGGAAGGCAGAGCCCAACCTCCAACTCCAACTCCCTCCATGTACCAGCACAATCCACTCCGCTCTGCTGTCCACCTTCAAAAACTTCTTGATTCACCGTCTCCACATTATGTAGCTACACACACCTGTACGTCCGTTTGATTGAGCGTGCAGCCAGGCCATGCCATGCCATGCCAGGCCAGGCCAGGACCAAAGCCAGGGACAGGAAGCTGCTGCCTCCTTTAAATTCCCAGTCCCTTTAAACAGTCACTAGTTATCTAAAGACAATATCTAAATCACAATCTTACGCTACACCGAAGCAAGGCACGGGCATAGGCACAAGGCACAACTCTACACGACAGGATTTCGTTTTAAATTAACGTATTTCATTCATTCTTTTTCATTCCTTCATTCATTCATTACGATTACGATGTCTCATCTGACTAGCTAAATTATCAAGGCTAAATCATTTTCAGCTGTTCTACAGATAATCTTGTCTTCCTCAAACACACGCTGGATAGATAGATATAGAAGGTAATAATATATACGAAAGCCATTATCTATCAACTGAGGGAGAGAGACTAGAAAAATTTGACCGGATTTCCTCGAATCAGAATTTAGTTTAGCGCTTTAAAGTAGTAAGTAGTCAAGTTTGCTATGAAAGTTGGATTGGATTCGAAGGAAGTGATGAAAAAGTCGGAGGGAGAAGATAAGGTACAGGTGATTTTCGTGTAATTACTAATGCCACTAAATCCATGCGAAGACTGGTTGGTGCTCGTGCTGGTGCTCGTGCCTTGTTGATCAATTAAACTTTTTTTAACCTACATGCCTACAACTTACGCTTACCTGCGTTTCCATTCCGTGTATGTATTTGACTATTTCCTCTTGTTACTTTCTTGTACTGCCTTTTTTTAAAAGGTTGTAGGAATATCCTGGCTTTTCGGTTGGAGAATTCTTCATCCTTGTACATATACGTATGTATAGCAAGAGGCAAGCAATCAAATCTTGCTTCAGCAAGTTAACTACGAATTTGCAAATAATGACAAATTTCACTTTTAATTTCATCTCGTTTTTGTTTTGAAGAACAGAAAATTTTAGTATCTTTATTTGATTTTCAATTTACAAAAACTTCATAGGTACATTGTAAACGCAATGTCGTTCGCAAGAATTTCAAACTCTCTTTTTCTATTTCCTCTGCATCTTTTAAAACTTTAAGAGGAAGCAAGAAAACTGAAAACAAACATTTTTAATGTGTAATAAATAATAATTTAAAATAAAATGGAGTAGGGGATGGTTCGAAAATATTTTAAGAATTATTTCTATTTTGTCATGTGATTACTTTGAGGAGGTACCTTTAGTCTATTTTTTAATGGTTTTACGATTTTTGAAATTAAATAATGAACACTACAAAATAAGTATAAAAAACCATTACATTTTGAAAACGAGAAGAAACTTTCATGCATTCATGTGCATTAATTAATTATAAACGAGGATAAAGAAAATCTTAGAAAATGTAAGATCAACTGACGGTACAGATAGTGCGTGGAAAGTTTTTTACTCGATTACAGTATTCTAGAGCAATTGAATCTTTAAAACTGTACAAAAATTACAGGAGCACAAGTTGCAATAACTCTGCAAGGGCGGTTCAAAAATGTTCAAATTCGGTTTAAATTACCATATCATGCAAGATTTAAATCATTTCGAGAAACTACTCATATATATGTATGCAAACTCAATATAAAAATTCGCATCTCCCTCAATCTAATAATTACTTAATTCTCCTGCTAATACTATTATAATAATTACGTATAAATATTTACGTATTAAAAATCTTCCTCCCACAAAAGTGCCACAGATATCTGTAGCACGCTAGGAAAAATAAAATGCCGTACTATAAATATGTGCTTACATAAGTAACTCATGACAACAAGTCCAAATGCAAATGTGTAGAATGGACTAAAACCTACGACCAGATAATTGAATACCTACCTACCTACCTGCCTAAATGTAGTCCTAATCGTATTGTGAAGGGTATTGGCATCGGGACTGTCTTGGCACTACGCCCGCAACACTTCGTGCAGGTAACTACACACAAAAGGTTTACAGAGTGTAATGAGGATGGTCATTAATTTAAGGGTTTTGTTCTCTCGCCCGGGTCAGGCGTTGAGATGTTGAGAAGAAGCGCATTATCATTTTATAACGAAACCAGAGGAGAATAGCGACATTCTTTTACTCGTTCGTCTATTCACATTCACATTCACCCAAGTACCTGCACCTATTCATAAATGTAAATGCATCACAGATACGAAACTTGGGAAAGAAACGTTGACAATTTAAATTTAAAAATTAAATAAAAGTAATACGCAAACAACTTGTATTGATACCGCACTCTGACTGTGATTCTGTGATGTATCTGTAGGTATGGGCAAATTATTAGAATACCTAAACCTGTCTGTGCTATGCTTTTGCCATTGCCAATTCCCATGCTACTGATTTCCTTTGATTTTGAAGTTGATTTTGTCATTGCCATTGCCATTGCCATTGTCATTGTGATTGTGATTGCCATTTACCTCTAGACATGTTTGCATATTGACGGTTTGCATGTTTGTTGGTGCGTTTGTCGTGGGATGGTGGGATGACCACAGTTAAATGGCTGGCTGTTCCTGGTTTCGTTTCGTTGATGGTTGGGTAGCCTAGCTTTGGATTGAAATGCAGTACGCAACAACTCCTCTCCGTCGCTCGTCTAATTGACCATATAAGCTTTCTCTGTACTCATGGAAAGGGAGGACGTAGGTACTAGCGTCAAGGTGGAACATTGGTCCAAGCAGCCAAAGCCAAAGCCAAAGCCAAATCCAAAGCCAAAAAAACTTAACCACTGCACTAAGATATTGTACTAATAGTACTGGAGTAGAAGTAGAAGTAGAAGTGTGACGATCAAGAAAAAGTAATGACTGCGTAAAGAGAGAGAGAGAGATGTACAAGTACGTGGGGTACTGTTGGCAGACTAAAGATTATGAAATGCTTTAGAAAATCCTGGGATCAACTTGCGTCCGCAGCAAGTAGCGAAGGAAGGAAGATGAAGAGTAAAATAATGCGGAGAAGGATTACAAGAAGTGAGCGCACGACCAAACTACTCACGTCAAATCATTCTACCCGTATCAACGCTTGTCTGCCCATTACCATCATCATTCCCATTGCTTGGAGTTTGAGTACAGATATACATAATATACATATACGTAAGTATAATATGCTACTCGTTCCCGAGAAGAGGAGCAAGAGCCTAAAGACACCAGAGAAGAGAGAGAGAGAGAGAGAGGAGCCCGCAGTCACCAGTACAATCTCAAAGTCAGTATGCCCATATTGTCGTTAAGGTCTAAGGAAAGGGATAGTTTACGATCAGTTTGTTAAGATGGTAGGTACTAGGTACGTAGGTCTGTATCTCTTGCTATTACGCAACAACTGGTATGTACGCTCGTGGTGAGTCTCCCTCTACCTGTCTACATTGTGTGAGGATATACTTATAGGCTGGAGTTGGAGTTGGAGTTGGATTTGGATTTGGATTTGGATTTGGATGGTGATTGTGTGTGTTGGACGGTTGGTCTGCTAGTGTGAGTATATCTAATTGTAATTGTAAGCATGTGTATTATTGTCAGAGACTCCTATAGTTAATAAGTTTGTTGCGGAATTCCGCATGAAAAATTTCTCTGTATCTCAAAGTTGAGCATGCACTTGATCGTTATGTTGTTCTTGTTCTTGTTCTTGTTCTTCTCTTTTCTATTCTATTCTTCTTCGTCTTCTTCTTCTTCTTTGCACCTGCACCTGCCTGCTTCTGCTTCTGCTTCTGATTCTGATTCTGCTTCTGCTTCGACTTGGTTGAAACATCCTCATCCTCCGAGTCTGCAACAAGTTACTCCTCCACTTAACTCCACATCACCATCACCATCATCATCATCATCATCATCATCTAAAATCATCTCCTCTTTCCCCCTTCTTTATCATCCATTATATACGTACCTAACTACCTGTGTCCTTCCTTCTTTGCCTTCTTTATCCATCCACCACTACCACTACCACTACCACACCACACCACACTGCAATAATTCTCCTCTCCACTTTAGTTTCAACATTTTTTCCCAAATTCATTTCCCTTCAATCACTTCTCTCTCTCTCGCTCTCTGCCCTCTCCAGCGTGTCATCATCCATCTAATCCTAATCTATTTTATTCTTCCATGTAGGTATATACGACTCGAGAATATTCAAAAATACAACCAATTGGAAAAACCACATGCACATAGCTTGTCCCATCCATCCATTCATTCATTCATCAATGTTACGGCTTTGAATTTCTATAATTATAATTATAATGCTAATGCATCCATCAACTCAACTCTATATGCATATGGGTTGTAAAAATTAACTACACTCAAACCTTCTGTTTCATTTCTCAAGTAAATTGCCTTCTTCTTCTTGTCTTCCCGCCGCTGTCGCGTGGATTCGGAAATATAGCATTTAAGTAATGGCTCAGTTAAAGTGTCGTTAGTCGTTGTATCGAGGAGCTTTCTAAATCCAACTTATTTTTATTTTTGTTCGATGATGAAAAACAGGCAGGAATTACATTGCAATTACTGATATGGCAAAGTTGAAAACTTACTCAGAGATTACAAGTTTTGGGCTCAAAGAAAAAGAAAAAGAAAAAGAAATGAATATTGAAAGAAATTCATTGTCAGTTGAACAACTACTTGGTCTCTTACTACAGGATTTTGCTACAATTGTACAAACTAATGAAATGGATGACGGAAACCTCCAAAATCTTACTGTTCGTCTATTTCTATTTCTATGTCATGGTCTCAGTCACAAAACAAACGCAGAGCTAGGTAGGTACGTATAGAAAGAGATTGAGAGGCAAGAGTACGACTTGGTTGGTAGGGACGAGGGATTAATTATTTGACTGGAATTGGATTTTGAGGATTTGTAATGTGGAAGTTTGTGTTTGCAAAGTGATACTAGCTCATAAATTCTGTATATATAAATACCTATGCATCATTGGGGATATATGGAGGATATATACCCTGTAAGAGAAAGGAAGAGAGGGAGGAACGTTGAACTTGTTAATCTTAACCAGAGTTACTGGGATTATGTTTGGAAAATTACTCTTTGAACAGTGCATCAAGAATTTGTTGAGCTGTACAAAACAGAGAACAGAGAGAACAGAGATCAAGATAGGGACACATACAAAGGATAGAAAGAGGGAGAGAGAGAGAGAGAGAGAGAGAGAAAGAAAGAAAGAAAGAAAAAAAAGCTCATTTCCAAATGACCAACCAAGTGTACTTTTAACTCCTTTCGTTTGACTAACCATGTGAAGTTGAGGCACGCGACTCTCCATACAGCACTTCACATGTTTTTCGTATTCCATTCCCTGCTCTCATCTCATCTCATTTCTTGCTCTTGCTTCTTTACTATATACTGCTCTTATTATTATGCTCCTATGTATTCCTATTTCCAAGTACACAGTTTGCTACTGGCTGCTAGTACATACATACATACATACATTAGTATATCAGTCTGTATAATTCTATCTCGACTTCATTCACACCTGTACCTATTCAAAGGAGCAAAACAGCAACCCAGTTTGGTACTCTACTAATACGGCATAGCTTATGCTCCTTTGAACTTTAGAAAATCTCGTAAAAAATCCCTTGGCTTCTATAATTATATATTGAGACCCATTTGATTACAGAGAAAAAAGAATTACATAAAATAATGGATGTACTGGTCGTGAGTAAGAGCACAAGCCTAGCACGAGCCCAGAAAAGTGCCATTAGAGAAGAAAATCGTGGTAGGCATAACAGTCGGTCATTTATTACTTTGCACATATCCACGTTTACACAGAAGGAAAATCGAGAAGGCAAACCAAGCCAAGCCAAGCCAAGCCAATCAAACCAGACTAGACTAGACCAGACAAGACAAGATAGACCAACGCAGTTGAGTACTCAGTCCTGTAGCTGTAGCTGTGTGAGAATAAGTTCAATCATTTTAACTTTAGCTTGTGAAGCCTACAGTCTACAGATATCCCAGCAACCATACAGCACTAGACTACAACGATGACGATGACGATGACCACTCACGCTGTCTTTATTCCACTGAAAAAAAATGATCTGTTCGTCTGCCTGTTCGTAGATTCTTATTAAGGACTTTTAGCTCGTATGCTTTGGTGGAGTAGGATTGAGATTGAAGTAAGAGTCGGAGTAAGCCACACATGCATACACACACAGATACTAATAACCTGCACTGCAGCCTTTGAAGCAAATGCAACTGCCTGATACAGATAATCCACCATTTATCGATGCTTTATTAGTACTTGGTTAGGTACCTCAACTCTCCATTATTTTCATTATTCTCATTCTTATCATTTAGTCGCATTTTTATTGTTTATTTTGTTCTTGTGTTCAGCTCAGTCATATCATATATTTCATTTTATCCTTTACTCCATTTCCTCATTCTTTTTATTTCAAAATTCCATTCACGGTCTATATATCTTTCATTGTACTTGCCAGTTCCTACTTCAAATTGCAGTAGTATATAGACTGATGCCGGAATATCTTATCAGTGGCGGACCCAAATGGGGTTGTAGCCCCCCCCCAGGACCCTATGCTTATACATTAGCGTACATAGGGAAAAATTTAAATGGCTGCTTTGGCATGGTATAGCCCCTCACCCTTGACCATTTTCTAGATCCGCAGCTACATCTTTATCATCACACATTCTAGAAAACCGACACGACAATAATAATATGTAGGGAGTAATAGGAACAGAAAATTTCTGTGTAGGCGAATGTAAAAACAAAATTACAATTAAAAGTTATAGCATTAACATTATAGTACACGAAAAATTCATGAGACAAAATCCCAATTATGACTGCAGTGCTTATGAATGCAATTATGTAGGCGATTTCGAGCGTAGTACTACGATGGGTGGTTATTGACTCATCTTCTTCTTAATTTATTTTTTGATTTGATTGTTGATTGATTTTTGATTGATTGATTTTTATGTGACATAATTTTTTTTAAATGTTCTATTAAAACTGAAGGAGCAATGATATGAGTATAGCAATGATATTTGTGATTGACTGACTCATTGCAAGAAAAAGCACTTTCGGTCAAAATCTCTGAAAATTTACCTTAATTTTCTGGCAAATCTTTGGTAAGTCACTTCGAACATTCTTAAGCCATGTTTGTTTCAAAACTATCGCAGCTTACCAACCAAACTCATCACTTCTTCAAGGAAAAAAACGAAATGAACAGCACACCGACTTAAAAGAGCTTGATCACCACCATCCTTCGACATAAGTACTCGGAAAATCCGGAAAATTCTATTACAAAAACTCTCAAAGGTACATTTTTAGTCGTACATGAAGACGATCACTACGATGCCGTGAACGGTTTAAGGAGAAGAGCGTTGAACAAAAGTAATGCCTTCTTCCAGCCTATGCCTTTTCTAAAGAGAATATAATTCCGAATTTCAGACATCGAGGTAAGTGCCT